>CAUYRB010049914.1:0-59712 GCA_963574695.1 Propithecus perrieri
TACAACTAAAGGACACAGGGAGCACTAAAGGGAGGGAAGGGCATGCCTTTAACCTGCATTTGGGTGAGGCAAAGACATAAAGTGTAACTATAATGTTTGTACCCTCACAAAACCCTGGAATAATAAATAAATAAAAAAAAAGAATAAAAAAAAAATATGTCTCTGACCTACTACTTTGCATCTCTACTCCATCACCATAACTTGATAACCATTTTTTTCTGAAACAGGCCCTCCACTGACCTCCTTGCTTCTACTCTTGCCCCTCTCCAATCCATTATTTTATTCAGGCCGGGAACCTTTATCCAGTAAATGCTACAGCCTCAGTGCCCAGATCCTAGGAACCTTCAAGGATGTGACCCAGTGTTTGAGACTTGAAAAATAATCACTGACACCAAAATAAAAAAAAAAAAAATCCACACAATAAAAATTAACTGTTTACTTGGGTATATACAGAATATCATATACACTAATTAATGCAACTCAGTTATAGAAAAGTTGTATTTAATGAAGGATATGGATGCAGTTTAATATGCATGATAAGATGTGGTGTGAGGTCTCCAGAAAGGAGAGTATCTGGTTCATGCCTATTTCTCCACCTTCATCTCACACATCTCCCTACTCATTTACTATGTTCTAACAACACTAATGGGGTTGTTAGTCTTAGAACATGACAAGCTTCTTTCTCACCTATGAGTTTGTTCACTTGTGGCTCTTTGAGTCTGAAATGCTCTTTTCCAAATACTTCTCAAGGTGCATTCTTTTCTATGTTTCAGATCTCAAGAAATGTGCTTTGTTTTGTTTTTTTTCCATAAAGGCTTTCCTTGGTCATTCTATAAAAAATTGTTTAAGTTACTCAACAACTTCCAAATGTTTATTCTTTCATGGCACTATATATAATCATCATGTAATTTTTTTTATAATTTGATTAGTGTCTATATCTTCCAAGAAAATGTAAGTCATGCAAGGGTAGAAAGCAGGGTTGATTCACATATATGTGTGTGTGTGTGTGTGTGTGTGTGTGTGTGTGTGTGTGTGTGTTATGGGAAAGGGCAGAGATACCAGTCCCTAGCTCATGGCCAGACATATAATAGGAGCTCAAAAATTATTTGAGAAGTGGATGACTGGCTCCCAACTTAATGGCTGTGTCATCTTCAGAGCCCATGTTCCTGGGTCTCAAATTTCCTTATCAGTAAAACTGGGAAAATATTCGTTATTTTAAACTCATTCATCCATTATATAAATATATATGGAGGATATACATTATTCAAGGCGTTGTCCTAGGCACTGAGCATTTAGTAAACAAAACAGACAAAAATCCCTTCCCTCAAGGAGTTTACATCCTAGTTGGGGGAAATGGACAATAAATAAGCAGTTGAATAAAGCATATAATATAGCAAAAGATGGAAAGGACAATGGAAAATATAAAGCAGAAAATTAGAATATGAAAAGCTGAGAGTATGTGGGTTGGGAATGGCAATTTTAAATAAGGTGGTCAGAGAAAGTTAAAGATGACATTTAATTAATGAGTATTTAGGTTTACTCGGTATTTAGAGTTACAAGGATTAAATGAGAATGGATGTATATTTAGCATTATGGGAATTAAATGAGAATGAAGGTAAACTGCATGGCAAGGTACAGTCATTCAACAAACAGTAGTTAGTAGTTTTTGCTCAGTCTAATACCTAGAAAAGAAAAAGGGGCACCACACTAGTTGTTTGAGACCTGAGAAAAACCCCTTTCCTTGTTTAGATAATCCATTTTAAAATGGGATTTTGGGGTAGTAGATTCTTGTGGTTGAATTATACACTAAAAACACTTCCTACTTCTCATGCTATTTTAGGACTCTATTCTTTTAGGCACTCCCTGTGTGGACAAATAAAACTGAACTAGGTTGTGTCAGGAATTCCTCAATTTTAGGGAAATAAAATAGTGAACTGGACCCACTGTCAAACTGACAATGAAAAAATACTCTATTCCTGTCAACTCTACAGGATTGAAAGGCCTGTCCCTGTCCCCTGGGTTGGAATAGATTAATAATACATTTGTGATAATAATGGCTGCATATTCAGAACACTTGTACCATTTATTCCTCACAATAATTCTATGAGTTAAGTAATATTAACTTCTCATTTTTCAAGTGAGGAAACTGAGGCTCGGAAATATAAGTGTGCAACACTAAGTGACTGATTAGGTCTCTGTGCCTATAAACACTGCCACAAGACTTCTCTATTATTTTATATTTCTGAACACCTATTAAGGATGAAAGGAAGCATCACTTATGTAACTGTTGGAAATGAATGAAGATTGTCTTGCCTTCTCCAGGGCTGAGCACAGAAATGAGAAGTGAAGGGGAAATAACATGTGGATTGTATAAAGGTGGATGTTCCAAAATCCCCACAGAACATAAGTTCATTGGCCATTCTCAGCAACTTTTGCAGCATCGATGAAAAGGATAAGAACAGTGGAATAGTAACATGGTCTCAGATCTCCTCATTCACTCCTCCCTCCTTAAACTAACACAAAGGTTTACATTGCTTATTTGTTGTCCCCATAGTTGGGCATTATTATATCTGAGCTTCAGTAAGCATTCCTCTGAAATCCTAAACCTATTCTCTAATACTAACCCCATCTCTCTGAAGGTATTTGATTGATGTCTATAAAGTTATTTTGAGATGAGAGGGAATAATTATGGAGAAGAGTCTCTTATTGATTCTTGCCTGTTTTGGAGTTATTTTTCTCAGAAATGTGACAATTAGAAGACAGAAATTAATATTTTGTTATATTCCTAATGAGATACAATGGTTAACAGTTTTTAAAGGAACATGATAAATGCTAATATAAAACTGAACTATGGCAACTAACAACAGCAGGGAGACAAATTATGATTAAGGGTATTGTAATGCAGCTTCTCCAAGTCCTAGGAATATCTTTAAAAATTAAAATGTATGCAGCACCTTAAAATAAGAAAGAAGCCAGTAAATTCTTTGCAAACATTCAAAGCTCAGGAAATAATACTAGGTTGAACTATGAGAAATAGTCAATATTTGATTTTTATGACCTATAAAAATGGCAATCATATAGTTCAAACTAAAAAGTAAAGCCTGCATTTTTAAAGTATATTATTTCCTATTATTTTCACCTCATATAACATGGGTTTCTATATATTTATTTATAAAATCATTCAATTTCCTGTTTTGTATTTTTCTTGTACAGAAACTTGAATGATTACATTACCCCCAGGTCAGAGACATAGATAAAGACATCAAGCTTAAAATAATAGCAAAGAGATAAGGGAAGAGATAGAGTGAAAAGGAGAGCAAGGACAGAGACATAACTGAAAAATCAGCGTGAACCAGAGTGTCAAAGAAAGACAGAAATTAGAGAAAGAGCCCTTTGAAAAGAAAGAGGGTGGGGAGAGACAGAACAGATCCATCTTTGCTCAGGAAAATTTCTCTTTCTGACGATATGCTGAAATGTAAGCAACTGTAAGCTCTCAATAAATGTCAGCATTGTTAGCGTTATGATTGCTTTTGTTGTCATAGTATTCGACCTATTAAGATAAGAATGCATTTTTTCCTTATATTCTGTTTCCTATTATTTCCCTGGGCTTGGTATGTAAAGGAAGGCATGGAACAGTGGAATCCCAAAGATCTGGGTTCAAATTATTTACTCTACTTCTTACTGGCTAAAGTAACTCCTTTGAGTCTTAGCCTTTTCCTCTTTAAAACAGAGTTAATCATACGAATTTGCAATCCCACCAACAGTGTGTAAGCACTCCTTTTTCTCTGCATGCTCACCAGCATCTATTGTTTTTTTTGACTTTTTAAATAATGGCCATTCTGACAGAGGTAAGTGGTAAACAGTGTGGAGATTCCTCAAAGAAATCAAAGTTGACCTACCATTTGATCTAGAAATCCCACTGCTGGGTATCTACTCTAAGGAAAAAAGTCATTGTATCAAAAAGATACCTGCACTCAAATGTTTATCATAATACAATTCACAATTGCAAAGGTGGGGAATCAAACCAAGTACCCATCAATTCATGAGTGAATAAAGAAGATGTAGTATATGTATACCATGGAGTACTACTCAGCCATAAAAAAGAAATGAAATAATGTCTCTTCAGCAACTTGGATGAAATTGGAGACTATTATGCTAGGTAAAGTATCTCAGGAATAGAAAAACAAGCACTACATGTTCCCATTAATAAGTGGGAGCTAACAGATGTGTACATGTGGGCACAAAGAGATATAAAGGACATGAGAAAACAAGAAGAGGGGAGGGTAGGAGAGGGGATGTGGGATAAAAACTTACTTGTTTGATAAAATGAATACTATTCTGGTGACGGGTACATGGAAGGCCCTGACTTACACATTATACAATCTATCCATGTAACAAAAACAAAACCCACCTTAATACTTTGAAATAAAAAATTAAATTAAATTAAATTAAATTAAAACATTAGAAAAAAAATCTAAAAAATAGAGTTAATTATTTACCTGAATCCACCATGCATATCTTATGAAAAAATATCAGTAAATATTATGCACATGTACCTGTATTAACACCTTAGAGTTAAAATGAATTATTTCTACCTAAAGAAAAAGACAGAAGAAAATAGAAATAATTCAATGTGAGAAGAACGGTAGTGTTAGGGTATTAGGGCATGCACTTAGGAGTGTTTTTTAAGTTTGGGGTAATAAGTTTATATTGCAAGTATAATGGGAATGTATGCAATTACAAAAATGTTAACTTTCTTTTTTTTTTTTATGTTCTGCCCTGAACTGATTTTTTTTTTTTTTTAATTACTACTGATCCCTAATGTCTGCAGAAAACACTTTATGACATCCCAGGAAAGTATAGCTCTTGACCTGCACTTTCCAATACCCAGACTTGTATGTGGTCATAGAACATCTGCCATCCGGTTTTGTGCATTTTTAGAAAGCAATAAAGTAGACTCTTGGCATTATAGATTTAATACTCAAAGCTTCCTTTTCAGGAGTGACTCCAAAGTTTCAAGATATGTAGTCTGTTTGCCATTTTGCTGAAACATGGATTATTATTATAAGCACTTCAGGGCTGCCATGAAGAGTGAGTCAACAAGTTTGTGAAAGAGCCTAACACAGGGACTGGAAGATATATCTCAACAGTTTTATTATTCTCTCTTCATTATCTTTTATTTCTTTCATAGGGGAAATCATATGCCTAACAGACATTCATGAATCTGAGGACTGACAAGTTCCCTGGAGGAACCATTCACAAATAGTGAGCGTTTACTACACATCAAAAAGTTACGAATATTTGAAATCCCTTGTCTCAAACAGGACAGACCAATGCATTGCACATCTTCAACATGCTCTTTACGCACAGAGTGTAATCATTTATGGTAGGAAAAACTGGAAGTCTCATGATAAGGATGAAAAAGATGTACTTGACGTGAGATGTGCCCAGATGCTTTTGAATTGGGGGTTGAAGAATTGTTATTGTTATGATACACTATGTAATATTTTTTTGCATGAAAGATTCATTTTTTACCTAATAAAATCTCTGACTACTCTGTGAAAGCAATGAAATAGTAAATTCTTAGCATGTAGATTTCCTTTGGGATTAAAGCAGGAATAAAATAAGAATTGCCTTTCATTAATTTTTCCTATTATATCTTATGAAAATTAATTACCCCTTGAATAGTCCTGATGCAAAACAGTTATACATTGTATCTTTCCTATTTCCCACATAGTATCTTTTCAAAAATTTAATTATAGCCAATAGTTCCAATTCAAAAGGGAATAATTAGAAGCAGTGTGGGGAAATGAAGAGATAATGATGTCATTTTAAAATTAATTGAAGCATTTAAAAATTAACAGACCTTTCTTAGAGTTTAATTTTTGTTAAAATTTAATAGTCTCTATATACATACACATAAGTATTCAATATTTATATTAAATTTGATTTTGGTTGTTACAGTCTGAGAAACAATAGTTTAATAGGTCATTTGTCTTAGTTCCTGAAAAACTTTTTAATTTGCATAAGACAAAATGAAATGTTTTAGATAAGGAATTTTTTCAAACTGAAAACAATAAAATAAAATGTAGCTGTCTGCTAAGTTTTGTCTATGTATGCAATCTTATTAAATTCAGAGACAATGCCCTTTTGCTGTTCTCTAATTAAATTATCCCACTGGAGGTACAATACCCTTCTAACGACTTTTAGAGTTATAATGACAAATTTCAAGAAAATAATGCTCCATCAGACACACACACATTCATGTACACACACAAAGATGCATACTAACACCCTTGTTCTTATTTCCTTTTCTGTTCCAGAATTTGCCCAGCTCCTAACCCAATAGTTTTAATTAACTTCTCTGGGCCTAACCTTGTTCTTCACATTGCATTTAGCTTCCCTGTTTCTATACTGCCCTGTTTCTACACTGCCCTGTTTCTATACTACGAATATGAGGTGTATTAGTCAGTTTTGTTAGCCTATGCTACATTAACAGTGAAGATAGTTCTCAATGGATAACAAAGCAAGATTATTTCTCACTCATATTACATGTTGACTATTGTTTAGCAGTGTTCTGCACCTCATATAGTCTGGGATTCAGAGTAAAGAAAAAAATCCCCATTTTATATGCTGCTATTTCCAAGGCAGAGAGAAAAGAGCAATGCCATACCCATGTGATGGCTCTTAAAGGTTCTCCCCAGAAGCGGCAATGTCATATATTTCAGTAGCCAGAGCAAGCTACATGGCTAAACTGAATGACAATGGGATGAGGAAGTATATAATTCTCTCGTCCAGAAGAATAGATGGGTGGCAACCAGCCATGCAAATCACTACAGATTTGGCCACCATGCTGAAACTACTCTGACTCATTTCTGGCTCCTAGGACTCCCATTCCAGGCTTACAGGCCTTAGTGGGCCAATAATCATTAATATAAACCAGCACAGTTAAGAAGGAAAACCTAAAATTCATGCAGCCTTCTCTTCCATAGAAATATGCTTTGACATGACCCATGTTTTTTTTTTTTTTTCAATTCAGTCAAACTTATATGTCAGATTTTTTACAGTAATTACAGAGTTTAATGTATGGAGCATCATTTCATCTAGGCCTCAGGTGAGACTAATGGGCAGTTATGTCAGTTCTCATCTATCTGTTATGATCATGTCTTTTCTTCCTTCCCATGCTTCTCATCCCCATGGAGCGTATCCAAGCCCAGGCTCCACCGAAGTGGTTTTCTGCTTTAGAAGCAACTCCCAAGAGTCACATGTCAAGACCAGAAAATTAAATTAAATTAAATTAAATTGACTTAAATTAAAACGGGCTTATTCTACATTATAGCTCACCTTTTCAACTTCAAAATCTATTAACTGAACATATACATATCCATATATTGTTGTTTGCATATATATATATATTTATACCATGTGGATTTTAGGTGTAAGATTCAGATGCTATAATTGTGAAACCTTTGTCATTTAACAGAAAAGGGACACGTTGCATTTATTCTAACGTATTTCCACTTTTCTGCTTGGCTGGCTCCTGAACAAAATGGCTCACCTCGACAAGGCCCTCTACTGTGTGCTGGTATTTAAAATCCTAGCTTATATCAAGTCAATGGTTGAGGAAGGCTTAGAAAGTTTTTCCTCAAGTCTTATATGTTGAGATGACACCATGAGAGTGAAAGGCCACAGAGAGACAATCTATTTGAACAAGGTGAAAAAAGACAGACATACAGAAAAATATCCATCTTAATAGCTAAAATTGATCATGGTGATGTTGTACAACTCTGTGAATGTACCAAAAACCATTGTATTGTACAATTTAAATGAGTGATATGTATGCTATGTGAATTATATATCAAGAAAGTTGCTAAAATATACATATGTGTGTATATTCCCAATATTGTTGTCTCCAACCAGCATTATTTATAGTGACTGTAGATAAATTTCATATTATAAACACCTCTCTCATATCAATTGTCACCCCTTCCTGGGTATTATTTTAAATATAGCTGTTGAAACTCCCATTTTTCTCCTCTCCTCCCATCCTGCTATAGTGTGAATGTTTATGTTCCCCTCTCCCCCAAATTCAAGTTGCAATCCTAACCCCCAAGGTGATGGTATTAGGAGATGGGGCCTTTGGGAGGTAAATTAGCTAACCTGGAAGCTGAATAGTGATATGCAGAGATCAAGTCAATTATTCTTTATGTAAAATAGATTTGCCTGATCCCTCCCTCCTATTCTGAGGACAAGGTGGAAACCTATTAGAGGATTTGTGGTAAAACAAACAAACAAAAAAAAAAAGTAAAAAAAAAAACAACTTTCAATGTCCACATTCGAGTTTTTTGTTTAGATTTTCCAATACCACCAGTTGGTAAACTTGGTCAAAAATATCTTGTAGGCCCTTAAGCTCTTTTTGTTTAAAATGCATACCCTGTGAAATATCTCTACTTGATGATTTAATAACTTTAATTTTGAAATGCATAAATTCGGACTTAATACGAAATTTGGTGTAGCAAATTGCAAACTCCTAAGGCACATTTTTGTTGCTGTTTTTGCTGCTGTAAGTGAATTAGTCCCTAATGCAACACTGTATCTGGCATGTGAAAACAGAGAAAACCAGCCTGCAGCTCTATATGTGCGCCACAAGAGCCAGAATGACGCCACCTGTTTTATCTAGAATGTAATCTATTCCACCATATCGATGCAATTCAAAACAAGACCTAAACTGGTTGAAGAAGACTTTGTGATCTTTAAAGTTTACCAGAGACTTTTTTGAAAACTTTGATCTGATAGTATCACATTGCCTTTACATCTATGCCCCCACATGCTATCATTGTGTGTAATTAACAGAGGAAACTGAGACCTCTACAGTGCTGACAGTTAACTCTATTTTTCTGTGAGGCAAGATAACATACATTTGCTAAGCCTCAGCTTCTCCAGCCTCTAGGCCTTTACCTTAACAGTTATCCCCCAGCTTTGCAATATTCTCTCCTCCTCACACTATATCCAACTCTAACCCTCCTTTTCTTTACTTAACTAACTCCTTCCTATCCCTAAGCTCTCAGCTTAGACCACATTTTTTCCAGGAAATCTCCCTGATCTGTTACCAAGTCTGGGTTCGGTCAGCCGTCTATGTTCTCCCAGAGCACCTGTACTTTCCCTTGTCTTACCACTCATCACGATGTTTTCTAATTTGCTGTTCTATGTTTCTGAATCCCCGTTTAAGGTGAGACATTACGTATTTTGTCTATCCTAATACCCAGAACCTAGCACATTGCCAGGTACATGGCATGAGTTTGGTAGATGCTTACTGAGTGAATGGAAGAGTGCTTACAAAACCTATTTTGGCCCTATGGCTTTCTTTTGAAACAGCTCCTTTTTTAAAGGGATATGGATGCTTAATTAAATGTAAATTTATTATTCATATCCAGTTTATTCTTATAATTATGGTACACATTACATGAGTTGCTCTTTCAGCAGTTTCAAAATAAAAGTAAGCAAGTTAGAAAAATATAATTTCAGCCATTAAAAAAAAGTACAGTCTACTTTAGACTATGGCAATAATCTAGAAATTCTGTTCTGGCAATAACGAATGTACTATTAATAATATTCAGATGGAGAGACAGCTGAGTGGAGAGTGAGAAACGTACAGTCCTGGTTCAGTATAGGGGCAGCTTGATCCCTGCAACAGTACTTCTCTCTGTCTGGGACATGCACTGATTATTTAGTAACCCCCGCCTGACTCCCTCTCCCCCAGCCACCGGCTCTCTGCAGTTGCATTGCATCATGTAATTATTTCTGGTCCATGAATTGTGAACAAAAATGACATGCATAGCCTCCAGAACTGAAGAAGTTAATTGCTAGCTTAGAACCTCCAGCTTTATCTTTATCTTGCCACCTCAACCAGCGATGTGCCAGAGGACAGAGTGCATATTAACCGGGGTCTTGGAGCAAGGTCAATATGCCACTGTCCATGGCCTGGTATGTATAGCATGTGTTAGAAATAAACTGCCATTGTAGGGCTGTTTGCTACAGTGCCATAACTTAGCCTGCTCTGACTAGTAGAATTCTTCTTTGTGCTCTTATTTGAATAGGGGCACCCTATGTATCTCTGGTTCTGGGAAGAGAGGAAATTCAATCAGATAGGACATTCTCCCCAAATTTCCCACTTTATGCATGTGTCAGACACAAGTTTGATTTCATCCTAGGTATACTTCTCTCTGTAAGCACTTATTGTACTAAATGGCATGTTTGTGTTTACTTACTTGTCTATTCTTAGTCCCTCTACCGCCGCCCCCCCGCCCCCAGCTTAACTGTGAATTCCCTGAGCAGGACAGCAGCTTCTCTGAATGACTTCCCCAGGAGTTCCATTAAGGGTGTCCAAAAAGGTAACTCATAAGTCCCAGGAGTAAGGACTTACCTCCTGAAGGAATCATCTTAACAGAGATCTGAAACAACACAATGTTAACCCAAAGTTCAATTGATATATTAGTATTCTATTGCTTCTGTAACAAATTACCGCAAATTTAGGAGACTAAACAATGCAAATTTATTACCTTGTAATTTGGAAGGTCAGAAGTTTGCAGTGGATCTCTCTGGTCTAAATCCAAGGTGCTGACAAGGCTGCAATCATTTCTGGAGGCTCGAGAAGACAGTCCATGTCTTTGCTTCCAGTTGAGCTTCTAAAGACCCCTCATATTCCTCAGCTCATGGTGCCTTCCTCATTCTTTAAAGCTAGCAATATGGAGCCAAGTCCTTTACACATTGCTCTCTCTCTGGTTCTATTATATCTTTTCTGGCTCCTTCTTCTACTTTTAAGGGCTGTTGTGATTACACTGGGTTTACCCAGATAATCCAGGATAGTCTCCATATGTTAAGGTCAGCTGATTAACAACCTTAAACCCAAGTGCAATGTTAACCCCTCGTTACCATGTAAATAACATATTCACAGAATCTAGGGATTAGGACACAAATATCTTTGGGGGCCCATGATTCTGCCTACCACCTTGAGTTTAATCTACAAACTCACTGGAAGGCATGTACAGCTTCTTAGCTTCATATCTGAGCTAACACAGTAACTATTAGGTAATATAATCTTATTTAATATAGGCCATACGCCCTCTTTGAGATAGGTTATTCTAATCCTCATTTAAGTGATAAGAAAGACAGTAAAAGTAGCCCAAACCATTTCTAGTTTTGAGAATCCTAGACAAGTAAATCATGAGAAATTACACTATTTTAATTATTTGTATTGAATTAATTAACACTTTTAATCAAAAAATGTGTGAATAGACAAATAATCATATTTGGAGATGTTATCAAGACTCTATACATTTAAGAGGAGATAATAATGGTTTTCCTATGCCAGATACAGCAAAAAGCTACGTAACTTGCCCCAAATCATTAAAATGTCCTTCTCCCAAACCTTACTGTCCAGAAATTGACAAAAGATTAATAAAAATACCTGTATAACACCACTGCCCAAGAGCACAAAGCAGAGGTAAAGAGCATTTGTCTTAACTTTGATGCATAGGGGAATAGGGAGTTGGAAATGAACTGACAAGATCTAAGGGTTAAGATTGTTTGTTCATTATAGACCACAAGCTACAGGATCAAGATGGTAGGGATGTACACATCAATGTAAGGATGGGTTAGCCTGCAGCACCTTCTGCTGTCGGTATTCATAAATACTTAGTAATCCAGAGGAAAAAGGCTTGAGTGTGCATTTTCCCTTCAAAGTATGCATTTAGCAAATACTTTCTCACGAGTATCAAAATATAAGTTTTGAAGAGGCATCAGAATATATTTTTCAAACAGCAAGAAACATTATGGTTCAGTTAAGAGAGGTTATTTGTACATATGCCTACAAATACAGTCCCACACATATTGAATTTCTGTCCTGGGGAAGGCATTATGCCGGTAACTAAATCACTGGTACTCCCCTAATATTATCTTTTTGAAAAAAGAGTTCAAGATGACAACTCAGATATTAAGACCCAAGGAGAATGTACTGATGTTGCTAACATGAGGTTGGTTTTCCAGAATAAGATGACTTCTCTTGCCTTCAGATAGATTAGAAGGGATTATTTCAATGTAATCATTTCCACCAGTAAATTGCCTAACTTTTTCCATAAGAATAATCTCAACAGGATACACACAGTCCTTCTCAGCCTAACAAGTAAATTTCTGTAAGCCTACAAAACAATAGTAATATTCCTTATTTATAAAACACCCCCTGTGGGAATAAGCATATGCATAATTACCCGCATGGTGACCAGGGCCGGAATGATTGACTCCATTTCTTAGAGGAGGAAGCTGGATCTAACAGAGGCTAAGTACTGCTGAGCAGGTGAGTGGCGGACCTGGAACCATATGGCTCCCAGCTCTTATCCCTATGTTCATTTCAGAACACTCTTCTGTCTCTAAGAGGGCAATTTGTTTACAAATGGTGTCCAAATTAAATTTTTGTTATGTGGGTTCCATTTCTTTGTACATTAGGTGTTACAGAGGATTCTCTTTGGGGGCTAAGAGATGGGGCTGGAGACTGATAAAAACACCTTGAAACTCGAGGTGTTTATTAGCCATGAACATATGCACGACTGTGTCTTATATGTGCCCATACAAATTGAATGCATTCTACAGACTAATTACTCATCAAATCTTAAAGTGAATTAAAAGTTCATTTAATGGTATGTTATCAAGAAATGAAACTAGTTGTCAAATATTAAAGATAAAGTAATTTAGGAGTTTTGGATTAGAATGAAATGTAGTTTAGTGATGTCTTTCAAAAAAGAGAAAAAAAAATCTATGTGTGCCTTATGGGGGGTAGTGAGATTAAGTGAGATAATATATATAAGCCAATTGCTCTCCTCTGGGGGAAATTCCTCCCTTCCAAGGGACATGCAGCAATGATGGGACACATTTTTGGGCATCACAACTTGGGGGGAGGTGCTACTGTTACTTGTGGGTAGAGGCCAGGAATGGTACAGGATGCTTACATCCTACAGTGCCCTGCAGGACAACCCACCAAAACCAAAAAAATTATCAGGCCCCAAATGTCAATAGTGCTACAGTTGAGAAACTATGATTTAAGCTCACTCTTCACAAAGTGCTTGAAACTGTTATCTGTCATTAAATAGTAGTAAAGAGCCTAGTACTAGGTATCATGCTAATTATCAGGAACCTCAAAATGGCTGAGGTATACCTCAAACCTTGAGGAGCCCATTAGCTGTAACTTTTAAGTATAAATAATTACTATGCAGTACTATGCACTCAGAGTGTCATGACATACAAAACAATATGGAGGCATAGTAGATTAATAGATTCATTGCATTTGTGGGCACTGGGGAAGGGAAGAATCTACAGAATAAAAATTTTCCTTGAGAGTTTAAATATAATAAAAATTTGACAGAAATGGATGGAAGTGTGGTTGGTATGAAGGTTTTATGTCTATGTGGAAGAGAGATGTTGGAATATTAAAAATATTCTAAAGTTTAAAGGTATAGCATTTATAAAGGCTAAAAAAAAAGCCTTTATGGTTTGTCATATGTATGATACAATGGGTACATTGACATGTATGACAATGATGTGGGTATGATTCTGGTGCTAGAGTAGATTATGGGCTGTGAAGAGTCTGGAAACAGAGTGAACAGTTAGGAGATCATGGTGATAATCCAGCTGTACACCTGAACCAACAAAGGGAGTTGGGGTAGGGACAGGGAATGAAGGGACACAGAGAGAATTAAGAGAAAATTCAGAGGCAGAATCAGCAGGCACTGGCTACGATTTGAATGCTGAGGAACATCACAGTCACATTAAAGACTAGGCTATAGTACCCTGTTGTTGACAGCCAACTATTAATAACAGACATCATTAGAAAAATATGAGATAGTGTAAAAGAATGTGAAGTAGCAAAACTGGTATTTTGAGAGAACTTTTGCTTGTGTTTTAATATCTTTGTGTTAAGGCTATTTGGAGATGGGCTTATAGATTGAGAATAGAAAAAACACTGATTGGCAAACGGAATTTCAACAGAGTTGCAATATGATTTCCTGACTGTTGATGGAAATAGGTAGGTAGTCTCCACTGGCCACAGTATATAAACAAGAATAAAGTTATCTCTTTAGCTAGAGTCCTTAACTGGTAATTTAGGTTTTTTATTTTATTTTTTTGTGCCTGAAAGGATGCCTCAGGTTTTTGGCATGCAAAATCCAGGAGACAATTTTTCTGACTTAAAACAAGAATAAACATCAGCATATTCAATCCTAGAACTTCAATACTGTCGAGTATCAAGAACTGTTGGCTGCCAACACTTGCAAATTTGACTTTATGTTCTTTGGCACAAATAATTAACACAGCCACATACTTGAGCCAGTAATAGAAAATTGCTTTCTAAATTAAAAAAAAAACTCAATTATTAAATTGGAATCAGAATTCTGAATTATTTCCAAATGAATACAGAGCCAAAATTAGTGTATGTTAAGTACATATATATATCCTGTTTCAAAGTGTAACTATCCATCAAGTTGTGAATGATATAAGCCAATCCCTGCTCCCGACCAGGTCCTAGGACTGATTGTATAGTCCTGCATTTCCTTTGGAGATTGATAAACAGCGACTCGATAGTGGGTGCTCTTCCTTATCACTCCATGTTTTCCAAGATGGTTTAAAAAATACCTGATTGCCCTGGTGCAGCCTATTTGAGATCCTCCAAAGAAGTGAATAAGAAGCAGAAAATTACAAACTGCAGCAATGCGAAGGGAGGGTGGAAAGCACTCCTTAGTACAGGATTTAGAATACAGGCAAAAGGATTTTTAAAAACGGCTACGTTTAATACAGTGTCAGAACTTGCTGTAATGAAAAGAAGTGGTGGCGTAGTAATGCATTCTTAACCAGAAGCCATGTGTTTATGTATATTTTGCTTTTATCATCAATATGTCTAGGTATTAGTCCTTATAAAGTGCAGATACCCCACATTTACCTTAAACTGCACGAATGTTTGATGATCAGGTAGGTTATATAATATACATAAATTAATTGCCTCTGTGCTATTCATTTTTATACAGTTTAGCTATCCAAATCTTTTCTCTCACTACTGCAAACTTAATGAGTCATACGTATGCCACAGAAAATGTAAAAAGAAAGGTGCCCCAGACACACACATACAAGCAATTCCTTTAAATTTCATCCTTTCATGAGAGGAAAACATTCAATGGGTTATTTTAACCTAGATGCCTGCAGCTGCGCCAGGAACTATCTGTCCCAGATGCAATCTATTGAGTCTCTAGGTCCCAGACTGGTTAGGGCAATTCCTGTTTGCTCTCATACTTTAGGGATCAATCTCTTCTGTTCCTCCCTCCTAGGTCTGACCATTCTTGCCTAGGGCAATATTTTGGCTTTCTAGCTGGACTGGAAAGTAGGGACTTAGCCAGAAACAGAGTTAAAACATTCTCATTTGGACCCTGATCAAAATGAAAACAAGATAACTGGGAGGTAGCAATTCATAAGATGCTTATTTGGAGATAGACCAAGATTTGTGAAACAGCCTGGCAAGGTTCTGCTGCATTTTGGGCAGTGAGGGTGGGCCCAATTATAGCAACTTCAATGCATAGGAGGTGTAATAGTAATATTAATAGTAATTACAATAGTAATATTAATAGTAATAGTCCTGTGCTAAGATGTTGGAGGAACACGATTTTGTTGTAGTTATAAAAGCGGTTTCATTTCCACAGAGATTTTGTGCTTTGATTCTACTCTAATATTTTCTTGTCCCTGATCTTCTTTTCATAATATGTATTAAGCATCCTCTGTGTAGCAGGAACTATATATCATGCTGAAAATAAAAAGTGATGTATTAAAATAATGGTCCCTTCTCTCATGAAGCTTACAGTCTAGCAGGGGAAACTAATATTAATCAATGACATCACAAACAAATATGTTACAGACTAGAAATCAGTGAGGACTTACCTAGACAGCCCCCAAAGAAGTGATATTTGAACTGATAACTGAAGGATGAGTAGAATTTAACTAGAGAAACAAGTGAGGAAAGAGAATTATGAATAGATAGTTTAACTTCTGCAAATGCCCTGGGACTAGAGGAAGCATAATGAATTGAAAGTAAATCACCATGACTAAAGCCCAGGGAAAGACTGGAGGTAGGCAGTACTAAATTTTAGGTCACATAAAAGATTTTGGTCATTAACTTTTGAACATATGGGAAATTACTGAAGCCTTTTAAGGAGGAGAATAAAATAATCAGATTGGCACCTAAAATAAAATAGATGAAGACAGACCACTTAAGGAGGCTACTACAATAATCCAGGAGGAGATGATATCAGCATGATTAAGCTGATGATGGTAGAAACACAGAGATGTAGATGGATTTAAGAAACCTAGAAGAAATTATTTGATAGTAGTAGGTTTTATGATGGAAGCTGAGAGAGAGTGGATCAAGGAGGACTTCTAAATTTCAGGCTTGCACCTATGTAGGGATGTTGATTCTGTTAGGGGAAAAAGGATGATTCCTCTTTTCACTTGTTTATTTGGAAGGGTATAGAACTTGAAGGGTACAGAACTCAGAGGAAGTACTTCTGAGTTAGAGTTTAAATATGCAGATTTTGAGATACTTTTGAGTAATCTAAGTAGATCTTCCCAGGACTATTTGTCTTTGGAAATGAGAAGTCTGGGCCCAAGATAAAAATTTGTGAATTGTCATAGAGATGAGAACTGAATCCCTTGGAATGGATAGAATTTTCTAGAGAAAGTATAGACAAAACAAAGGAAACTAGAACTGAGTCTTGAGAGATTCCAACATTTAAAAGCCAGGTTATAACAATAACAACAAAAAAAATCACTAGCTGTATGTTTTGAGCTCTTATTATATATTACATATAATTAAGCCCTTATTTTTTATTAACATATTTAATGTCCATAACCACCTTATGAGAAAACTATTGTTTTTCTCATTCTGGGCAAGCAGGGCATAGGGAGAATATGTGACCAGCCTGAGGTCACACATAGCTGTGAAGTGGTAGAACTAGACCATCCAAGCCTTCTGATTTGAGAACCTGAATCTAACCACTACCATCTGACAGGTACTTGAGGAAGACTGGCAAAGGGGCCTGAACTAGACATATAAGGAATTAAATTCATATTTGTATTTGTCCTCTATATCTTCATTGTCCCATGCCACAGCTACTAGCCACATGCAATTTATGAGCTATTGAACTATGGCTAGTCCAAACTGAGATATACAATAAGTGTAAAATGTATATCAGATCCTTAAGACCTAATACCAAAAAGAATCTCATTAATATTTTTACATCGATTACTTATTAGAATAATCTATTGGAGATATATTTGGTTAAATCAAATATATTATTAAAATTAATTTTACTTGCTCCTTTTTATTATACTTTTTAATGTCCTAAATTAATTGAATTTAATTTAAAACTGGAAAATTTAGACATCACTGTGTGGCTTGTGTTACATTTCTTTTAGACAGCACTATTCTATACATTTCTCTCATTTGCTCTCTGGATTCTTAGTTCTACATAAGCTCTACCAAACATGTTAATGTACTTTCTTTGACACAGGAGTCCCATTCATACTCACTAAGCCTGTTCCCCTCAGGGTCTGCCCTCTGTGGTGTTTCCATGGTAACCTTGCTTTAGGAAGAGAAGGATGTTTTTTAATCTGAGTCCTAAAGATTTCCCTCCTCTGGCTTTATGTTATTTCATACCGATTTTATGGTATCTCTTTTGTCCTTCTCTAAGAGTTTCTAGGATTTTTGACCTCATAAAATTGTAGTTCAGTGCTTGTCAGGCAGATGAACATTTAAGTTTCACTAGGGAAGTTTTCTCAAATTGTACAAGCCCATCGCCCTGGAACATCATGTGTGTACTCTCCACCACCAATGAAGAACTACTGATATAATTTCTCTACTGTCTGACAAATGAACTTGCTGCAGTATAACCACTATACTCTCACTTTTTTTCTGTCCTTTTTATCTTTTCAGCCCAATATCAAACCTGCTTTGTTTACCTGCTAGTCACCAAAGGTCTCCATTCTTGTCCCTATGTCACAGTTTCTGAAATGCTGATTTCATCTGGCTATGGAAAGCTGACCATTAAATCTGACCAGGGTAATAGTTACCTCTGGTTCACACATTTAGTTCTCATGAAAATACCTATCTGCCTACCTACAAGATCTCTAGTCAACATAGGTATCTACTTAGAGAAACCTTTTTCAATATAGGCATATAAATACTTTGTAATACACTACTCCAAGTAAAACTGAGAAGTCAGTTTCCTAACAGGCCACAATGCATTTAAAAGGGGAATGTGATAGGAAACTTATGATTTTAAGTACTAGGGAGCATAGAGGTAAATATTTCTCAAATGTAGCTTTTGTAATTTTTTTCTTATTACTCTGAAATTCCCCCTTGTATGTTGTAAAGCCCTGGGCATGTAAGCAATGAGAATCTTGCAAGTAGTTAGTATGTCATAACATACAGCAAAGATTGATTAGAAGTTAGGGCACTTTCATTCCTTTATCTGTAAAATGGAACAATAATATTCAATTTAGAGATTAA
Source organism: Propithecus perrieri (assembly GCA_963574695.1). Classification (NCBI taxonomy): domain Eukaryota; kingdom Metazoa; phylum Chordata; class Mammalia; order Primates; family Indriidae; genus Propithecus; species Propithecus perrieri. The sequence continues at coordinate 18,596 of CAUYRB010049914.1, forward strand.
AGGAGATGATCCAGTAAAGTACTTAGAAAATAAATTATCTACAAATCTTAGATGCTTTTCTGAAGGAAAGCTATTTTCAAGAGTTTAAAGTTTTTTGTTTTTTTTTTTTTTTACTTTGCACAATTCTTCTTTCTGCTTATAGTTCACCACATTATTTTCTAAAGCAGAATTGTAGAGATTTAATTTACTCTTCTAATTATTATTTGGGGAACAGGCTGTAAAAGTACAGTCTCTCAAGGAGACAAAATTAGGACACTGATTACAGTGCTGCTCAGTTACACCACTTAAGTATACCCACATGAAAATAAAAGGTTGATATTCTACTAACTGCTAATTAGTACACAGCTAATATCTTCAGAATTTGAGTAATTTAACTGAAGTACTTTTAAAAGTAAGCATTCAAAGGAACTGGAACTTTTTTAAACTCACAGATCCCTAATAGACTAACTCTTTCCCTTATCATAAGTATTTCACTGACATTTGATATGACATCCATTTATGCTATTGTAACTCCCTAATTTTTTTGCCACCTCATTAACTTTTAGATAAAATTATTATTTACTTGTTTTGGAATTTTGCCATGTGTTGACAGATGCATTAGGAGAACTTTTCGTGTACATAAAAGCTAGGATCAGGGGACCACATTAGTAGTCAAAAATTTTTTTAAAATATGACTTTTACCATTCCCCAAATCCATTTTAAAATATTATAATATTCAAATTCCATTCATTCATTCACTCGTTCAGCAAATACTTATTTGGTATATGCAGTACATAAGGTACTATAAGTTCACAAAAAAGTATATAAAATGATAATTCGGTAAAAGTGAAAGAGAAAGGCATAATAGTAAACTTTTTAAAACTCATACATCTATTCAAAGATGTTTAACTTATATAAAAATAAAACTCAAAGATTTAATAAGACATGATTAGATTGCAATTATTTCTACAATTCTTCCGGTTAAAAATGTTCTCAGTGGAAATATGTCCCAAAGAAACGTTCATAAATTGAAATTTCAATAAATTAAATGAAATATAGTTAAAAATTCATGTATACAGACATGTGGAAAATAATTAAAAAACCTTAGAACATTAAATTATTTTAAAATTGAAACTTTAATTTACTTAAAAAATAATATTCTCATTATGATAGTTAATTTTATTATCAACTTGACTGTACCATAGTGTCCAGATATTTGATCAAACATTATTCTGGATGTTTCTGTGAAGGTGATTTTTGGATGAGAATAACATTTAAATTAGTGGACTGTGAGTAAAGCATATTACCCTCCATAAGGTGTGTGAGCCTCACCTAGTATTTGAAAGCCTATAAAAACTGACCTTCTCTAAGTAAGAAAGAATTCTGCCAGCAGATTGCCGTTGGACTTGAATTGCAACTCTTCCCTGAATCTCTAGCCTGCTGTTCCATCCCATCAGATCTTGGACTTGCTATGCCTCCACAATTGTGTGAGCCAATTCCTTAAGACAAATCTCTTTTTATGTCTATGTATACGCAAACACACCAAATCCTATTGACTCTATTTCTCTGGAGAACCTAATATACTCATTTTTTAATACTTATTTTTATATAGTATTCACAAAAAAAAGTTAGGAGAGCTTTGCATTACCTTAGTCCCTAACAGAAGAGGGCAAGTCCATTTCGAACATATATTTTCTCAAAATTGCACTCAAAATTAACTTATTATTTGTAAATCTGCATGTATTTATCTTAAAATGACAAAAAATTGCTATTCTGAAATAAATGTAAACAACTTGGGATTAGAATGAAGATACAAGAGTATAGTACATGATTGAGATATGCTCATTAGCACATTAACCCATCCTATTATATCTCTAGTAAAGTAAAAGTTCTCCCAAGAAAAAATATTGTGACTTCTTTCTGAATTTATATACCAGCAGTTCTAAATATTCTCATTAAAAACATAAGCTTTAGCTCAAAGGAATTTTATAGGTGCCCCCTTACCCAAAACAGAAATATCAGAGAGCTCTAGGACAAGTGAATCTCAGAAACCTGTCTTCTCAGACTCTTTTCTATGTCAATACACCAGCAACGGAGCACCCGGCAAAAGGCCAGGAAATTCCAGAGCTCTGAGGAGCTTGCTTATGTCCCATGAAAAATAAGGATACAAATTGTTCAGAGAAGGAATGTTAATTGTAAACATTGATGAATTAAAGGCTGGCAAATTAGGATAACATATTTGTATCATATTTTAAAATTAAATTAGAGTAGTAAGCTATTTCTTGTGTAAAGCATCTCTAACCATATTTTTATAAGTATATTTTAATGTTAAAAGCACATATACTGATTTATCATTTTTGTTATATATATATATATGTTTCAAAATAATATATTGATTTCCTTTCATCTAACAGAAGGGCTTAATGACTTAATGAGATAATTTATTTAAAAAGTCATCCAACCTTATAGAGGATACCCATAACCCACTTCTATAAGACATAAAAAAACAAAAATGAAGTGATAATGAATACAATGGGTTTATTCAATGATGATTCAGAAGTAATCTCAGAAGGCTGTACCATTATCACTTAGGTGTACAGACATGTGTGTCAGAAATAAGAAAAGGTCAAATGTTTCCATAATTATGAAAGTCTTATAGTTATACCACTGAATGTAAATAAGACCTAAGTTCTTCCTCTAAAAATAAAAAGGATATGCTAAAACCAAAATGACTATTTAGAGCCTGAATCAGTTATTGAAATAGCTAATTGTTTGATTTATGGTTCAAGAATCAATCAGACTCAGTAATCCTTATGACAGAAATGACCACAACGTTGAAGTTATTTTAACAACAGACAATTACTAGTCAACATGTTAGCAAGTAATTAGGCTTTTGTGATCTTGTGAAGGTTAGTCAATCTTTTCTATCATAAAATGGGACCCTATAAACTGGTTCCACAAAAGAGTAAGTGAAAATGGATGTTCAAAAATATCTAATTTTAATGTATGCCATCAGAATGTACAATTGTGCACATTGAGGCTATTTCTTTGCCAATACAAACAATGCCTTTCCAGTCTGAACAAAATAAAATCTTGGATTTTGTAGAAGTTCTGGATAATAATGATATTGTCAAGTCCCTGATGATTAATTTAGCAGTCAAACCACTTACTCGATAAATTAATTGGGTATAATAATCCAATTAAAAATAAAATATAAAATATTTAGATTTCAAAATGCTATATTTGTGATTTGGGGTGACAGTGTAAATTCAAGGAATCTGTTTCCAATGTATAATGTTTCTTAACCAGGAAGTAATACAAATTACTTTTCAGAAAAAGAAAGGAGAGACAGAGACATCAACTATGTAAAACATGTATATTTTGGTAAAGTAACTGTAATTTCTGGTGTGTTTAACACTGCTTTGATAATTGTTAACTCTAAGCATCAAATGGAAGGATTCTAGAGTATATTTACCAGGGGTCTCTTGACCTTGCATGTCTCGTAATAAAAAGTGGCTTGTTCTCAATGGCTCATTAAAGAGATCCTAGGCTTCGAGGAGTAGATGAACTGCAGAAGCACCTGTGAAGCACTATGAATTACTTTGTAAACCACCACCACATTAGCTTAGATATGGTGATTCACAAAGAAATCCACAGCACTTCACAGTTTGTGTAAAGCTTGGTACCTATGAACCAATTAAAACAGTACCCTTTATCACAAAAAGTTGAGGGTGTATTTTCAACTACTTTTACAACTTTTCATATGACATTAAGATACAATTATAGCAGATGAGCTAGACAGAGCAATATTCACAATCAGTTGAAGAATATGCCCAATTTTGCACCATCCTCTTTTAAATGGAAAATACGAGAAACACTGAACATTTTAAATAAACAAAACTTAATTGTATGCTCTCTGTATTATATACCAGTAGATTTCATTTAAAAGAATTTTTAATACAACAACTAGCATGACATTATGTAGGATGACAAAACAAGGTTCTGTGCATGAAATAAAAGCCATGGTTATTAATATATGTGTCAAGAGTAGAGAGTAAACTAAATATTTAAACCCAATGTGAGTATCACTTTTATATCATAGTACATAAGTTTTGTTGGAATAATTTGCTCTAAAAATATCCTCAGTTACTTAGATTCACATTTTATAATCACAAAATCTCATATTTTATAAAAGTTATTAAATGAATTTAATCGGAATTTCTTTCTATCATATTTGTTCAAGCACATATTTTTTGTATGACTTGCTGAAGTCCAAGAATGTTTATAAAACAAATTTTATGTCATATATATTAGGTTCAACTCTGAAAGAAAACCACAGCAATAAAATAGAAAAATATTCAATAAATTACTATGTTTAGTACAGTAACAAGAATTGATCACCTTTTATCTATGCTTATCCAAATGAAAATGTCTCATTTATAATTAATGAAAACAATCCATAAATCTTCCTGGCCTAGGAAGTATAATATTACTCAAGTAATCTATGGCTTTGAAAATTTCAACATTTTCAAAATACACCATTAAATGTCAATATGGATTAAAAGTTTATATTTTGCAGAAACTTGTGAACATATAGTCCCAGGCAGTTCACTGCCGTCACTGTAGGTTGCATAATAACACCCTACTCATTTTCCCCAACCACACATAAAACAACCAGGCAACTTTCTGTAATTGAATAATGAAAAATATTTAAATAAAAATTACAAAAAAAAATATATTCAAAAATATTTATTTTGTGCCTACCATGTGCCAGACAGTCTACCTAGATGCTAGAAATATAAAAGCAAACTCAATATAGCCCTATTTTTCAAGAAATACAGAGGAGAAAACAAGCATTTGAAAAAAGGGGTTAACAGGTACCATAAAAGGTTTCCGCATAGCGCTAATGGAGACCCCATAGAGACACCACTTAATTCAGTGATAAGAGGTTTAAAGATGGCTTCTCCAAGGAAATGCCATGTAAAAAAGAATTGAAGAAACAGCAGGAGTTACCAATGGGAAGGGTGGGTAAGAGTATCCTAAACAGAAAACACATATGCTATGGCCTGTCAAAAGAAGGAACATAATTTTTATTTTAGTTTATATTGGTTTTTGTTCTACCATAGCTGAAAAGGAAAATCCACGCTGTATTTACAGAGTAAGTAAAAATAAGTGCGCATCACCAGACCAAAGACAGCAGGGAAAGAAACATTTGAATTGAGAATAATAAGAGAGCTGATCTGAAATATGGGGAGGGTAAAAGAGCAGTTGTACAAAGACTCTCCAGCTCTTAATGAAGAGTGTCACGCAGTTCCAAACTGGCCCAGGCAAAATCTCTTGAAGAAGTAGGCCAATTTTCCCCTTGACATTCAGGCATACCGGGTTGGGTGGAGGAGATACATTCAGAGGTTGACATGGGTTTGAAAAGAGATCACCTAATCTTAAGAGATCTTAAGTGGCTCTGTGAATAACTATTCCACTCCAAATATGAAATTAAGTTGATAAAATAAGGATAGTGAAATAATTTAGGACGGATTTTATATTTTATCACTCTCATTGCCATTCTTTCTCTAAACAAGACAAGTACGCCATCCATATCTGGCAGTACATGCTAATTAGGTACTTGGCTTGGCTTTGCTTCACTTCTGAATTCTAACGCAACAAAACTTCAGGCAGGTCCCTCCTTAGACTGCATTCAGCTACTTAAAAAAAAAAATTCTCCCACATAGTCTGTCAAATATGCCCTCAATTTTATATAAGAAGATAGCTGTATTCTCTGAGAATGAAATGTTCTGGTTGAACTAACTTTCTGTTGCACTGATTAATTAGGAAACATTTTTTCAAACTTTTGCACTATTTGACTTCAAAAATAGGTGAAGTCAATATTTCTTTATGAATTACCATATTGCAGTGTTTTACTGTGTTTTTCTAAGGTAGCATTTTCTATTTGCGGTAAACATCTTCGTTAGTAACCACAATGCATGAGTCATTCACCCAATGCTTGGGATTTGAGAAGAAAGGTCCCTAACCCCAAGGAATTCAGAGTACCATGAAGTATACCAAGTTATTGTGCTTCTGCAGTTAGGAACTATAGCATAAAACATTCAGTAAATGTTATGAAAGGAATATGTTCCAGGTTCCAAGGCTCCAAGGAGGAGGGAAGCACATAGCCAAGTCACCAGGGCAGAGAAGAAGGGTGGTATGAATTTAAGTCATGTGGTAAACAATATGATACATTGCATGTGATTATAGGGTACGATGTAGATTGATATTTCTGTGTTCTGCCAGCAGAGATTGTTAAGTTGAAAAGTCACTAATGTTGCATGAGTTCATAGGATTAACTTCATCCTCTTACTATTCTATCACCTGGGAGGAAATTCTGGCTTAATGAGGATTCTTTTTAATTAGGCTCCAACCAGTCACTAGGTTTATTAGAGGACAAATGCCATCAGAGGTTTTAAAGTGAATACCTACATCCCAATGCAAAAGTCTAAACAGAAAGTTAGTCTGCACTATAATTTATTTGCTAGATTCATCCTTATTATTAGAATATTATATTTCACATTTTCCAGCCCACACAAGTAAGAAAACTGAAATAAAATAAATATAAGGAAAGGCAGAGGTATTATACTACCAAAATACAGGCCTTAATATCAACTCTATTTAAAATAACTACTGCTGCTGACAGAAAGTAAACCAGCTGCAGAACTGACAGAGGCATTCGCAGTTAAGGACTATATCACGCCACTAATATGACAAACCCTGCTGGTAAACTGAGAGGGAAGCACAGCTCCAAAGGAAGCCTGCATCCTTTCCTAGTGATGAAAGCTAAAAAGAATGAAAATAATATAACAAGTAAAATAAAAATAGAACAGGAAATGAAAAAATGCATGCACAGTAAATATAATCCTCCTACTTGTTGGTTTTTTTTTTCCCCCTTTTCTCCTAAAATCTCTTTCTTTAGCCCTGACATATTGAAAATAGCGATACAAACCAGGTGATTAAAAAAAAGTGATTGATAACAATGACAAGTAATTGCTAAGCACAGCTGAGATAAATATGTGGCATAGCCTATGGCTTCTAACTAAAAAACAAACAAACAAAATCCTGTCCCTACTATATCAACATAAGAGTTTGAAATAAATTGTAGAGATTCACAAAATTATTTGAATTTTCATTATTTTTGAAAAAAAATAAGAAGAGCTTTCATTAATGAGCTTCTATAATGCACTTTTGTCAATTCATTTATTTCTGACAACAACAGAGAAGACAGAATCCCTGTCTTCAAGTTGTGGAAACGGAGGCACAAAATGAGTTAAAAAGGCAAAGCTATGTTTGTGTAAAAGCTTATATTTTGTCCTTGCTCTATAACTTCCCAGTATGCAACGCTACCTACAGTATTTGGGAAATCTATTGAGAACAGAAAACTAGGTGAAAATATAAAGTTTGAATTATGAATTCTATGTAGAATCAAATAAATAAATGCATGAGACCTACAATAAAACAATTCCTTTGACCAAAAATAGTAAAAAAAAAAGGTAATTTAGAATAGTCAAAGGAAAAATTTTACAAGAGGAATATCTAGTTTACTTAAGATAAAACTTTCAGGATTTTGTGTAAAATATCCATTTATATAGCAGTAGATAATATCCCAATTATCAAGCATTCCTCTCCTACTTACTATAGATGATCCTCAGAGGCTTGACAGAACTTTGTTAACCTAGTTTGTGTTATTAAATTTGCATACACTTAATAAAGTCTCTTGTTTTTAAAAGTATACTGTGATTTATATGAACTCAGTGTGGCCTTTCTACAAATAAGTCCTCATTGATGACATTGTATGTTATGCTCCAGGAAATATTTTTCAGTAACTTATGGGTTTAGCTCATTGTCAAAAATCATTAGTCTAAGGAATAATATCTAGAGATCCAGTTTTTTAAGTGGTCCTCTACATTTGCTCATGGGCTCCTTACAGTAATCTGTGTGTGTGTGTCTGTGTGCATGTTTATGTGTATGATTTTCCTTCTTTGTTTTCCCTACTGTAACACTGATGCCCTTAGAAAGTGGTATCATGGGTAATTTTCTATCAACTTGGGGATAACTAATCCTACTAATCAAACTTCTCCATGTACTAAATAGTCCAGTTTTTTGTAGGTCAATTTAATTGTCCAGTTAGTGGAAGAAAAGAAATAAGTGTCCCTTTGGAAAGGTACAAGAGGATAGAAAACAAATAAGCACTTTAAAATCATGTAAACTTTCAGTGCTTATTATTTCCCTCATTACTGAAAATCTCATATTTGGAACAGCAGTTCAGCTTAATAATGGCAAACATAACATAGTTCCTGTGGGTTGTGTTTGTTCTACCCCTCAAAGATAATATTTTGCCAATGAAAATTAAGCTTAGCATTGTAGTTTTGCAGATGAAGACAGAAAGAAGGGGAATATATTATTTAAGGCCCCAATGCACAACCTTTGCAATATCTGAGTGACCATATTACACAATAATCTTTTTAATAGTATATTTGATGGAATATGGCTCTAGTTGATTTGCTAATATAACAGACTTCCATACTTGTGTTTAACTCAGGACCACTTGTTGAATATGAGATAAATATAAGTGATATACTTCTTAAATACATATTTATAACTACGAAGGGATTAGGCATAGTTAGAACACTGAATTCAATTTTAGTTTAGATTTGACAAACATCTAATTATCCCTTTGTCAAAGATATTTTGAGCCTCTACTATGAGGGAGAAACTATGCTAGACACTGAAGAATTATACAGGAAATACTTAATGTCCCAGCCTTCAAGGAGCTCAGAGTCCTGGGGTATACTGACAACTCTGCAAATATTTTAGCACAGGGATAACTGTAATGATGGGCGAGTGCAGAATCCTACAGAAGAGGTGACTAATCAAAATTGCACAATCAGGTAGGGCTTTTCAGAAGAGAGGAAACCTGAGTTCTGTATGGGCTTAAAAGTAGTTGACCAGGTGACCAGGTGACTAAATAAGTAGTGGGGGAGGGGTCATAGAAAGAAGGGTATTCCAGTTAAAGGAAATAGCATTTGCAAAATTCAGGAGACAGAGTGTCTATGGGCATTTAGGAAACTTCATGTTAAACTATGTATTACAGAGAAATAGCAAGCAGCAAGAAAGAAGGGTTAAAATTAAGTAAACATTCACTGGTAGACAGAGCTTGATGAAGGGGACATAAAAATGCATCAGAAGTAGCCAGTCCCTGTCCTCAAGGAGCCCACAGATTGGCGATGGGTGATTTTGGACAATGTTTCCTTCAACACTGCTCTTCCCACTATTGCAACCATCACAAATAAAAAAACATAGCACCTTTTGTCCCATTTCCCACCAAGTTCTAGAGTTCTGTGGGCTCTTTCTCCCTGCCTTTCCTTCTTTATTCTTCCTTTACTACCACCTCATATAAAAAACGTCTTCAAAGAAAAGGCTACATCAATGTTCAAAACCAAAACTATAATGCCTGATAAATAAGCACTTTAACAATAAAGTGAAAATGCTTCAGAATTGGAAAAATATCCCATATCACCCATTTATATCAAGATTTCTCCTTCATTCTTCAAATGATTTGTTATTTTATTTTCCCAACTGGAGATCAATGACCAATTCAATGAAATGGTACACAATTTTTAACCATGTTCTTTAAACCAAATTTGATAGTTTTCAATCCTCTGCTTAATGATGGATGAGGAGAAAATATTTATAGGTTATATAATGAACTAGGAGTGTGTAGTCATTATAAGTAAAAGCATACAAAAAAATAAGAACATAACAGAATAGAAAAGTGAACAAATTATTTAAACTTGGAAATCATTAGGACAGAAAGAAATGCTAAAACAGTCTGGGAAAAATTTGATTTGCTTCATTTATGTTAAAAAATAAGCAAATCAAAAAAGTAACAAGATATTTCATTCATCAGATTAGCAATAATTAAAACATGTACCAGCCAAGGGTGTCAGGAAATGGGAACTCTTTCTCTATTGCTAGAAGTGTAAGTTGCCATGCTTTTTGCAGTACGTAGTAGGAAATGCCAAAATTTAAAAATGAATATATAATTTAATCTAAAAATCCTCCATCTAAACATTTACAGAAATGCTTATGTGAGTAAAATATATTTACAAAACATTGATTATAGCATTTTTAAGGAATTAAATTAGAAACTAACCTAAATATTAATCAATAAGAAATTAATTAAATAAATTATAATTTATATGTATGCACAAAACTAAGGTGGATATTAATAATAAGGTAAACCTATGATATTTAAATGATATGTAAATAAAATTCAGCCAATCTTTATGAAAATATGCACATAATGATCTGCTGATTTAAAACAAAGTTAAGCTACAGAATAATGTGTATAAGCTCATCGAAAATACATATGCATATGGAAAACACTCTAGAAGGCACATAACAACTTGTTTAAAAATGTTTATATCTGGGAAATAGGAATGGGAAGTGGCAAGAAAAGCAGAGGTGGAAGTAGAAAGGAGACTTCAACATTTTACTTTGTGTTATTACCTTATGATATGATAATCTGTTCAGCACTAAAATGCATAAAAATAAAAGTAAGGATATTTTTTCTATAATATAAAAATATTAAGCTCAGAAATACTGTCAACTATACTACACTGTAACCCAATGATGTTCATATTTCCATCTTGAAAACTGAAGATTTTATCTTTGCAGCATATAAGACGACAAAGCAGAAGGAGAAATTTCTGAAAACACTACATAGGGGGTGAAATGAACATGAGAGACTGGGAGACCTAGGTTCGAATCCCAGTTGTGACGCATCAGCTGGGTGAACTTTACTTCTCTGAGACTTATCTTCTTGCACAAAATGTTTATTATAGCACTTATCTCCTAAGATATTGAACATGCTTGGTTCATAGTAGTTGCTTAAAAATTTCTAGTTTATCTTTTGCTACTATAAGAAATCTGTCCTATTTGGAGATGAATAATAAGTTTTGCACCAAGATGCCTTTTACTTGAGGGGAGTGTCACACTGTAGTCAATGACGTGGTGATTTCATCTCAATTTAGAACATAATATTGCCTTTAACCTTTAACTTCAAAAGTCATCATAATTTTATGCTTTTACTGACAAAATCATAGAACCATAGAGCTGGGAAAAAATCTTCTAAAGTCATTTAGCTCAGGTTTCACACCTGCAAGCAAAATGATGGGTGTGATAAAATATTCATTGTGTTTTAATCATTCCCCAAGAAAGAAACTCCAGTATTTGCCTGAATGAATGACACATCAAATGTTTAAAAAGTCTTTTCCTTAAGTTATATCTTATAGGAAATGGACATTTAGAGGAAAAACAATTTAATTTTCTTTGGAATTAAACTACTGTCTTTGTCCTTACTTATTATATTAAAAATAGTGGAAGAGATGACATTCAACAGGAAAGATAAGATTTACAAGCAGAAAACAATGAAACTACAATAGGACAAAATTAAATGATGTTATCTCTTAAGAAATAGTGAAAATTGATTATAATTCTAGATGGGATGGCAAATTCATGACAGTGTTCACTCTATTACAATTCCTGAATCAGTGGTTTGACTAGATGTTATGGCAAAAAGATTTGATTGCAGTTTGATACACAATTCCAAAGGCCTTTGTACAAAAACTTACTCTCCAGTAAACCAACAATATATCTCTGGCAGAGGATCATGACCATATTGTTTTGAGTAAATAGTTACTTTATTCCTGGTATTATCAGTAATTCTTAGGTGAATTAAGAGAGTTTGATGATTCACATTATGTAGCTTAAAGATCTGCCCTACAATCTTTTTGCTAGTAGGTGTGCACTTTGATTTCCACTTGATAACATCTATCCAAAACCAGGCAAGTATTTGCTAAAAGGTAGACATAAGACAATTGGATTAACTGGAAAAACTTCTGAACAATAAAAAAAATTTAATTGAAAATCCAGTGATATCCTTCTACCTGAGGATTAGGGTTCCATTAGAAATGACAAAAGAAAATAATCAGTTAAACATAATCCGTATTTTACATTTCCCAAAATTCAGTTGCACAAACTAGATAATCTTTTATTTTTCTACTTTTACTTCAAGAACAGGCAAACATTTTCTACTAGTAATAGTTTAAACTATTTCTTCCAATTTATTGTAGCTAGAAAAAGTCTTGAAAGTCTTGAGTAAACATTTCTCCTCTAGATGGCTAAGATCTGGAACCCAAAAATTAGGAGGTAGGAGGTGGGGTTGGTCAAATTTTTTAGTGAATTGTATTTTGGGATCACTTTGATTTGAATTTACTAACCATTGTTAACTCGATCATGAAGGCTGTTATCTGTGATATAACTTTGACATTATAATGCCCTACACAGGATGTCAGTTCTTATTTTAATTATGCAAGTTCTAAACTCATATAATTGCATAAGATGACTAAGGGAAGAATTGTCTGACTTCTCTTTTGATGTTCTAAAAAGAGTAGCTGCTTTTATTCAATAGTTCTCAAACCTGTTTTGGCAACTGTATACCTAGAAGACAGATGCTCTACATAGAAATACCTCATTTAAGTTCCGCCATAAAAACTGAAACAACAAAAATATACACATCAGAAATGAATATCTATGCACAGAGAATAATACCCAATACTGATAGAAAATAATATTTTAGGAATCTATAAATAAAAAAAATGAACCAACTAAAGTAAATCTAATGTGATGGGTAAAGATGATAAAGTAAAAATGCTTGATTTAAACAATTAAAAACTCATTAATTTTGTCATCTTCTGGGCCTGTATCATGAAGATTTAGGGAAACAGTTTTGGAAAAAGAGCTTAAAATTGAGAATAGTCTAGCCATTATTGGATTTTTACTTCTGTCTGAAAAATTGCTGAGCAATAAAAAATATATATTTAATTTTAAAAGCCAACATTTGGACCAGCTCATGAAAAATCAATGGCGGCAGATAATTTGAGAACCTCTAGTCTTCACCCATACTCACTGGTTCTACTTAATTGATCTACCTTACTGGGTAACTGACTCATAAGGATATAAGGTGAAAAAATAATTAAAATAAATCAAAGTAAATAAGGAATAAGAGAAAAAGAATTTTCTCATTTGTAAAATAATAACTAAAATTTACCAAACATTTCTTAATCATCATTGTTCTAAATGGTTTACATGTATCATTTTATTAATTTGTACTGTGATAATACAAAGTACGTAGAAATTTCCTATGTTTTTAAGGGGTAATTTATATTTCTATAATAAAATATTATATATTTCATTTTTTTATTTTATATACTGTGAAACTGCGGCATAGTAAGATTGAGTACATTAGCCAAAATCCATAAAATGTTCAGTGGTGGAACCAGGCTTTGGATCTAGAATTTGCCCCTAGGGTCCACGCTTTAAAATACTCAAAACGCCTTCCAGCTCTAAGGACTCTGTATTTTAGATAGTACTGTCGTCCTTTCCACACTTTAAATGCTTTATTTTCATAGAGACTTTACTATTGATTCCCAATTCTAGAGTTTGGTAGTTAAATGACATGTGGCTTTTTGCAACATTTGTTCATTCATCATTTATTCATTAAGTTGTGTAATAATTATGTGACCAATATTTATGGTGTGCCTTTTATAGGCCTTTGTTGCTGAGAAAGGTAGCTCTGGTTGAACATACTGCTCTAACTAAAGCTTAACAAAAAACATGATGCAGGCCTAGTGAATATCACCAAAAAGATAGCCACCATGTTCTTACCTCTCAGACAGCGAATTTTGGATTAACTACTGATTTGACATAGTTTGGGCCTGAAAAACGTAATAGGAGATCATGATTTTATTTTGCTTTGATAGCAAGAAGCTCAAAAACAGATTCATATTTGTCTCAATTAACTTTTTCTCCCAGCTTTTTGTTTTGAAATAATTCAGACCTACAGAAAAGATTAAAAAAATAGTATAACTAACATCCATATGTGTTTATCTATATTCAACACTAACATTTCGACACATCTGATTGATCTTTTCTCTTTCTTAATATGTGCATGCATATCTATGTTTGTGTGCATATGCAAAATATATATACATTTTTATGTGAGAACCATTTGAAGGTAAGCTGTAGATAGCATGATATTTCATCCCAAATACTTTGACATGGATCTTTTAAGAAAAAAGAATTTTCACCTATATGTTTACAATGCCACTATCTCAAGAAGCCTATATGTTTACAATATCACTCTCTCAAGAAGTATACTACTACTATTCTCTCAAGAAGAATAACATTATTACAATAATATTTTCAAACTTATAGTCCATATCCAATTTACTGATTGTCTCAGTAATGTCCTTTTATAGCTATTTTTGTTTTCTTTGTGATCCAGGATCCAAAGAAGGGTCATATATTACATTTACTGTCATGTCCTTTATTATCTTTAATCTAGAATGATTTTTCCCTGTTTTAATATTTTTAACATTCACAGCATTGACATTTTTGAAGAGTTTAGGCCAGTTATTTTTTTTAATACCCCCAAATTTGGATTTGTCTGATGGATTACTCATTATTAGATCCAGGTTAAATATTTTGACAAAAAGAAATCCCAGAAAGGTGCTATTGACTTAATGCAGTTTTAATATTCTATTACTTGAATATGTGTGTTCTAACACACCTCTGGTCTTTCTAATCAATCTTTATATTTCGTGGTCCTAATACTTTATTATATTTATGTTTAAACTTCACATTGTAGAGTCTTAGAAAAAGTATCCATTTTGTTTAACAGAAGAGGTATTAATCAGTTAGCTCTAATATTTCATGTTTCATATTTTCTAAAAATATGTCAGCTGAGAAGACAGTCTACCAAGAATATCCAGCCCTTTCAGCATTTTCTGTATCATATTAACATAACTCTGATGGCTCTATGGACTAATATGGCAGCGGTCAGTAGCACTGTCACTTTTCTCACTCAATAATAATGTCCGCATAATGATTTATGGTTTTTAAGACCTTTTCATATACATTATGTCATTTGTTCTTTAAGACACCTCTGACAGTTAGGTCTAAGATACAGTATCATTCTTTTATAGGAGAATGGACCAATGCTCTATTCTAAAATCACTTGTCCAAAGGCATATGGACGATAAGCGGTAGCATTGAACTTAACTGTGTTAGAACTGAAAGCGCAGTGCTCATTTTCATTTTTATTCTCCGCCATACCATATTATCCTTGAATAACATCAGTAAGAAACCACAAAACATCTCTTTAGAAAGTCAGCTATATTAAAAATATTTTCCAGAGAATTCCAAATACAGCTAGCTTTCATACAATGTTCTTTTTCCAATTATCACAGCAATTTGTACCTTTTGTCCAATCATTTTCATCTATGGGTTCCAATTGATTGAAGGCATTTCTACCTCATTAGTTTTTAATTGGCTCACACTGGCACTTTTTTAAATGACCAGCATGACCTACAGCCGCCTTGTGGAGCTCCATATCCCCAGTGCTAACATGCTAAGTGTGTGTAGGAATGGTTGACTTCAGTATCACCACTGTGAACAGATCTGGTAAAATCGAAACTATTGTTAGACTTAGGAATTCCTGAGGAAAATAAATTCTGGAATTACTGCTGTGGCAATTGACTAGGGAATCAAAAACGAAAGGGTGGTAGAAAGAGCTAGACCGGGAATCAGAAAGCCTATGTGTTTAATTCTGATAAGTACTTAACTTTTTTGAGCTCAAGGTTCCCAGTCCTCTTAATATTCATTTATCTAAGTAAAATAATGACATTCAACTTAATCATCTCTAAGATTCCTGCCAGCTATAAAATCCAATGATTTTATTGGCTAAGCATCAGGGATAATGTAAATAACTTCAAATGAAATTAGAGTCTGCCTCTGGAAGAATATTCTATTTTAAACTTGTCAGTGATTCACAAAGGGAAATCAATACTTTCCTAAGAAAGCATTTTAAATTTCAAAAATATAGAACAATACTTATTTGACAAATATTTTAATGAGATTTTTATATATAATAATTTGAAAGCATTTTAAGTGTAAAATGCTAACATTACTGAAAAAATGTTTTCATGTTAACTGTTGTCTTTTTATTTTCAGTGGGTTTTGAGACTTTAATATTGCTAATTATATTTTGGATGAATCTATCTATACAGCATTTAAAATCTAAAGCTGTGGTAGACCACTGTATTAATAATGTTCACACCAATGATCGTGATAACAATAATAATCAAAATCTGTAACCACTTTCTTTATGCTCAGTACATTTAATTCCCCAAATTGCCTGTTGTTTCTAATTTTCTTCAATCACAGATGAAGTTTAATTTTGCATATTCTTTAAAAAACTTCCAAAGAGCAAAAGAGATAAATTCACTTAACCACTAGAAAGACATATTTGTCTAATAGTATATTCACAGTAGATGAAGACACGTAGCATAACATGTTCCAAAGTATGCAATTTGGGATTAGACAGTCCTGGATTTGGACCTCAGCTCTGCCATTTGCTTATCTGCAAATCAAGGATAATATATCAGGATTATTGAGAAGTTTGAAGATAATGATGTGAAGTGTCTCATGAAGTTCCTAGAACACTGTGTGCATTTAACAAATGGTAACTATTTTTAAACTCCTGTAATACTTCAGCAATAAGGATCTCCCTGCTTAGGAAGTAGTAGACCTTCTATCAAACTAGGATAGAAAACATTCAATATCAGCATATTAGAAAGATTTCAGAAAATAGATGCATATGCTCCTCTAAAATAAGGGTTCTCAACCTTTTCAGCATAACCATCTAATAGGTGATTATTTCCCCAATCCTGGTTTGCTTTCATTGTCCTACATCACCAACACATTCAGTAACTCATTCCAGAGAAATAGCAGTTATCATTGATACCTCACCCTCCCTCTTCTGTACCGCCAATATTCACCATCACCAGGTTAATTCATTTTCGTCTCCTAAATATCTTTGCAATGAATCCTGTTTTTTACTTTATTTTTCTTTTTCATTTTCACTGCTACCCCCGCCTTGAACCATTGTAATAGTCTTGTAATTGGTCCCCATCATTCAGAAATAGCTCCCTCTGATCCATTATCTGCATCGTAGTGATCTTTAAAACACACATACACATGTTATCATCCTTCCCTATGTCAAACACATCAACAGCATCCCAAGCTCTTAGAATAAAAATCAAAACCATTCACACAGCCCAAAAGACTATAGATTATTTGGAGCTATTTATCTACTCTGCTGAGCTTAATCCAAGCTACTTTCTCCTTCATGTTTTATGCTGTGATCACATCAGTCTTCTTTAATTGCTCCGAGTGTTTTTATTGCCTTTAACCTCAGGGTGTTCACACATAGTGTTCCTTCCACCTAGAACATTCTTTTCATCCTTCCATCCCAGTGACTCTGTTAATCCTTAATTGATCAGATCTCAGATCAAACACACCTTCCTAAGGGAATCTCTCAGAATCCCCACCCAACCTACAAAAGGTCTGGGTTTTCTCTTCTATTAATGTGCTCTCATAGCAACTGATTTTTTCCTTCAGCATATACCAATCACCCTTGGTCATTCAAATATATTGTATTGTATGTTTATTAAATTAATAAATTTATTATTACTAAATAATAAAATATAAATTCTATGAAGACAAATATCGTGCCAAATTTTCTCAATTTTATATTCTTAGTGAATAGAACAGGGTCTACACAAAGCTGAAACTTAATGAGAATTAGTGGAACAAAGTACAAAAAGAAATTAGGGACTATTTTGTCACATTTATATTTCCATTATGTTTTTTTTTTTATTTTTTTTTTAATTCAGCATATTATGGGTCCAATTTTGTTTTGAAAATATTTTTTCCTCTGCAAACTCTCAATCTGCTCTTTTTTCAAAGATGGATTGTGTCCGGCATACACAATTCAAGCACTATGCCCACCTATTATGACCCTTGTTAATTGTGTTTGATTAACCAACCATATCACAGCTGTTCCTACACTATGATCAGCAGTCAAACAGTCCTTCGGATCAGCATGAAATAGCCATCACAGGAAGTGAATTCAATTTTGAGTTTTGTTAACAAATGGGGCTTTACTTGTTAATGTATAAAAGTATACAATTCTGTTTGGATTTTTGAAATGTTAAAAATAGTGATGTAAAAGAAGTAAATATTTAGATTACTTCAAAGGACCAGGACAGATGTTCGATAATCTGAACTTTTGCCTGTCTGTGGAAAATCCCAAAATTATGTGCTTAAAAGTTCAGATATAAATAAGTCAATGGTTTAAAACTCAGAATTTGTTTTCCAAGGGAAAATTTTGAAAACAATATACATATTAACATTTAGGCCCACATGGTCCTATTTAATTCTATAGCTAAATTTTGTTGCTAGCAATCAAAAATAAAAGCCCACCAATGGAAAAAAAAATGCATTTGAAGTGCTAGTTGCACTAGGGTACACTTTTACAAGGACTGTGGCTGTTATGGAACTAAGCACAACAAATATTAAAATGGAATTTTAGTTGCATAAGGTTGTGCTACTTCTGAAGAACAGAATGGCTACCCTTGCTTAGCTACCTAGGAATTGGAACATTTGAACAGGATGCTTGTAGATCAGGCATCTGAGGTTGCCATGCAGGCACTGGAATCACTATTTCTGGTCAATGCAAACAACTGAACTCTCCGAAGAATTTCCAGTTCTGCATAAACCAAATCCTGGGGACCACTAAGGTTCCTAGAAGCACTATTCAACTTGTTTAGTATACGTCCTTATCTTGATAATACATTGGGGGACAATAAGTGAGAGTGACTGTATAGTCATCATACATACTTGGTCATTTTTTCCCCTATGGTGGACGAATGAAAAATAAAAATGTTATGTTATGTATTTATAAAAATTAAGAGAATAGCCTGGAGTTCCTGTAAATTTGTTAATTTTTTCACAAATTAACCAAATCAATGAGTTATGTTTGCTTTCAACTTATTGAAAAAACCTTTAGCCAAACTCAGAAATGAAATATAGAGTGACAAGAGGGAGAAAAATCATTGTAGAGAAAATTCATTGCATCAGGCATTGATATAAATAGTAACAATTCTAGAATTGTTTGAAAGACATTATTGTCTAATATTTATGATTAAGATGGACAATGGAGGCTGAAAAAATTGAATCCAGGCTAAAATTGCATTATGAAAAAAAAAATTTTAAAAAAGAAATTTTTATGGCAGTTCTAAAATGGTCGTCTTCTTAGAAAGAACAATCTGGAGAGACAATTAATTCATAGTAGGCAGGAATCCTTGAGTTAATGGAATTTAATTAAAATGACAGGGCTTCTTTGAATTTGAAGACAATGACAAATGAGACCTTAATTAGATTCTTTGCTTCCAGGAAAAAATATATGCCACTAGGTTTTGGCACAAGATATACCATATTTACTCACATAATTCCTTTTATTGCTTATTTCCTTTCTTCTAATTTTAAGGAGGATAGATACTGCTTGTTTTTGTTTTTGATTTCCTATTTTTACAGGGGAAAGTCTTTGTTTTTCTCTACATAATTTCCCATTATTTATTCTAATGAGGCTAGGATCATCTATGAAGCCAGGAGGGGTTCATATTAGAAGAATCTGGAGTTCTGGAGTTTTCCTTAGGTGCTCTCTTTCCTTATAGACTCCGTGTTTTTTTTCAGGCATTATTGATCACAGTAAAACCTTCCACCAAATTGTCTGTTTGTATTCCAAAGAACAAATTTCTTCTCTCAACTCTAATACCTACTTTGGCATCTGAAATCTTATAGGAACAGAATCTGTTACTGATATTTCCTAATTTCCCCAATTCAGATCATTTTCTTACCTAAGTGAAAATTATTTTCATTATTATAATTGCCATGTTTTTATTTTTTTGTCATTAGCACTATTTCTGAAATAACTATATTGGCTAAAGGTGATTTCCTCAAAAAGCATATCTTAATGTAATAGTGAATATGGGCATGCCATATCATTCAAAAATTGTAATATACTTATTGGGGTGGCTGTTATACCTATATCGACTGGGGATTTTTAAATGAATTATTTAAAAAGTCCTAGTAAAATGATAGTCACAGTAATAACAATCCAATTTTAGGGATCACTCTCCTGAAGGCAAGGGATGTGGAGTTCGGGGCAGTATAGGAGGGCATGCATTTAAATAGCATCAAGTCAAAACAAAACAAAACAAATAGCACTCAAAACCACATATTTGAATGCAGTCTTCTACTAACCTTAATTTTATTTTATTTTAGTTTAAATTAACTAAGCAGATTTTTATTATAATTCATTAATTTAAAAAATAATAACCAACACATCATTCTCTCTTTTCTATGGAATGATGAAGAACAGCATTATTGTATAATAAGGAATACACAAAGGCATTGAACCCCTACGAAGAACAAGGTGCCATAATGGGTTCTCAGGGAGAATGTCATCCTCATCACCAAACAAGGTGACTAAATACCTGAGAGGCACAAATATCAAAAATCTGGTAATAGGGTGGATATTCTAATAGCAACAGCAGTTATGAGTGCTGCACTTTTGAGATCCAACCTAGAATAGATTAAAAGCTAAAATAAAACTTTGCTTTTATTAGATAACATGCAATTGTGAGATACATTCAGAATTTTCCACTTGGACAACTTGAGATAAACTGAATATAATAGTTTCAAATAAAACAGTAAAAGAGAGAGGAAGAGAGAAATAATAGAGAAACAGTAGCCAAAGCTTCTTCAAGTTAAGGTTGTAAATGAGAAAATAATGCATGCTTTTAAACTGAAAGGGATCCATAATATTTCAGACTCTGAAGAAATGTTCACCAATGGGTTAAGCACATTGTATTGCTTGAGGTAATGGGCAAGAAGAAAGCTTAATGTACGGTCTATGGTGAATGAGGCAGGTCCTTGAACATATAATGTTTACATTATAATAATAATGAACACAGAGTTATATAGACACTCTCCTGGTCAATATCTGTCGTAGAATCTGGCAGAAAAGCTGAAAGTAGATGCTCAATAGAGATGTCTGTTGAGCTGAAGTCAACTCACATAAAAGTTTCACATATTGATCTACGTCTGGTAAAGAGGATGAAAGTTTCTCCCTAGTTATTAAAGGGGAGGTTCAGATGAGCTCCTTAGATTAAGGCAATTGACATATTTAGGTTATTAATTATGAAGTGTCCAATGTCCCTAAGTACTAAGTTTGACAGTTAATATCTCTGACATCTCACTTTGACAATTCTTGTTTTATTTTTATTGTAAAGGTACATCTTCAGTCTTTCAAACACATGTTATGGCTTGTTATTATCTTTCAAATTTTTTTTAGAGAACTTTTTGTAAAAACATGGATAAGTCAAAAATTCATGTTATTTTTGAATATGAGTTCTGTTGTAGAACCAATGCAGCGCACACAGCTCAAAATATCAACCAAGTGTTTGGGAAGGATGTGGCTAATGAACACACAGTACGTAGATGGTTTGAGAAGTTCCATTCTGGTGATTTTAATCTTGAAAATGAGCCATGTAGGCAACCAGAGACCAAGGTGGATAGAGATGAGCTGAAATCTCTAGTGGAAGCAAATCCATCTCAGCCTACACATGAATTAGTAGCGAGGTTCTGACCATTTGAAACAAATTGTCAAAGTAAAGAAGCTGGATAGATGGGTTCCACATGAATTAAATGAGCCTCAGAAGAGAAATCGTCTTGAAGCTTGCCTTTCTCTGCTGGCACAACAAAAAGGGGAATCATTTCTACACTGTATTGTTACATGGGATGAAAAATGGATTCTTATTGACAATCTCAAGCCTTTGGTACAATGGTTGGATAAAGAGGAAAAGCCAAAACACAGTCCAAAACTGAATATTCATCCAAAAAAGCTAATGGAGTCTGTTTGGTGGTCCGGCACTGATATATTATCCACTACAGCTGCGTGAAACCTGGTCAATTGATTACAGTGGATATCTACCGCAACCAGTTGAACGAAATGATGAGGATGCTTGTGATTAGCAGCTGAGATTGGCCGATAGAGACAGGCCAATCCTCTTGCAAGACAATGCTCAACCGTATGTTACTCAAACAAAGCTGCTCTAACTACAGAACATGAACTTGGAAACTGTCATCCACCGTATTCACCAGACCTTGCACCAACTGACTACTACTTCTTCCAGGCTTTGGACCACTTCTTGCAAGGAAAAATATTGAATTCTCAACAAGCTGTGGAAAACACCTTTTGAGATTTTATCTCCACCTGCTCTCCAGGTTTCTTTGCTGAGGCCATAAACAAGCTACTGCTAAGATGGCAAAATTGTGTAAATAGTTTAGACACACACTTTGATTAATTGTACTGCATCATGTTTGAGATATAATAAACTACACTTTTCATTAGAAATCGGACATTTCATATTTAATGACCTATAATTTGTCACTTGTCTAGGAAAACTATTGGCATTAGGATAAACTATTTGTTCCAGAAAAGTGTTTCTCAACTGTGTCCTCACTGTACCTGATAATATGTTGGAGACACAAGTAATTTAATACTAATATTAAAGAGCAATGTTAGTGGATGATTTGCTTCTTTCAATAAAAGGAGCATGTTCAAGGTGATATGTATGCCACCTTGTTGTACTGTGATATAATAAGGTTTTCAGATTGGACCTCACAGCCAATCTAAAGACAACACAGGCAACAGATTATTTTATCTAAGCAACATCAATGACAGTGATATCTAAACTCACAATGACAATCATCTCATGGGTTTAGATGTGTGTGTGTGGGGCGGGGAAGCAAAGCTGAGAACTGTAATCCCGGATTGTGAAGGTAGAAAAAGAATGCTGAAATAAAAAAAAAAAAAAAAAAAAAAAAAAAGAAAGGTTTATTGACCAGTGACTGACAATACTTCAGTCTGAAAATGTGCTTTTCTTTGTTTAAATATTTGTTCATATTTATATCAAGATAATTAAAAACAATCAAAGAAATCCTACAAAAGTAAGTTCCAAATTGGATTTAATTGCAAAAATAAATGTAGCATATTTTTTTAGAAAAGGACAGGTGAAAATGAAGGAAAAAAATTTACTACTAGCTTAAATGTAAGAAATTTTATTGAATGTTTTAAAGAAAAAGTTTTGAGGAATATAGAAAGAATACCGGGAGGAACATTAACCCTCATTATTATTGAATATTTAACACAAATATAACCCTTACATGTGATTTGTTTTCAAAGTAAATATGAAAGTCATTAGGTATCACTATGTTAGTTAGAGTCTCTGCCTCCCTAGTGAAGCATGCACATTATCGATTTCATATATTTAATTTGCCCCATCCTCAACATGTGAGTTTATCATCCTTGTTAAAAATACCATAAACATACTATAAAGGATCAACTTGTGTGGTTTCATGAAAGGCTGCTTCAAGAAGTTTATGAACAGATCCATGCTATAAATGTTGATGCTAAATATAGCCCATTGAACAATCCTGAAATGTTAAAAAAGTAATTACAAAAGCTGACGTCACACATGAGCATAGGAAAAGTTTTCTCAGAAAAAAATTAGGAAACAATCTCAACATTTATATAATTAAACTTCTGATTGAATTTAACCAGGAAAAAAGTTTAGGGGAATACTCATATAATATGTATGCATATACTTTTTAATTCTTTTTTCTTTTCCTGCAAGGTCTATAAATTCTCTTTCACATAAGAACTGGCATTCATTTCATTGAATAATTTATGTCTTGTAAAAACCAAAGAGGGTATAATTCAAAATGTCTTTTATAGAATGTCTGTTCAATTTACAAAGATATGATCAGGACTCAGTCTAGAAGAGATGCATTCCCTTGGTTGGATTCAATACCTAAGGAGCTGACCAAGCAAACCTACTGGCATCCACGATGAGTTGATAAGTTGACCCTTGCCTAGGTGAACTACTTCACATTTCCAAGATTGCTTTATTTTTTAGAAGTTAAACTTATATTCAAAACTTGGAGGAAATGACAAGAGTGGTAAGCACCAGTCATAGAATGTTGTCCATTGCCAAGCAGTAGAAATGAGTAGGAATATTTGTGGGTGTTCCCGGGAACTCATCAGTCTCCTGTTCATTTTCAATAGGAGACTCACAAGTTCCTGCAAATGCACACAAACTTATTTTAAGCAGACACCATTTGCGGATAAGCAGATGCTGATATTTCCTCCATTTCAAGTGAATACATTAATCTGTTCCCCCTGAAGTGTCTTCAGCAGCTTTGCTGGTACTTGAAATTCTTTCCAGTGTGGTGGCCATCCCGGTCACTGATCACCTTCATTCATCTATTCAACAAATGTTAACTCAGCACCTTCTAAGCCATTCATTGGTCTTGTCTTGGGAATCTAGTGGTGAATAATTTCTTCTCTCTGTGGCAATTCTATCAAATAATCCAGTACACTCTCAATCATGACTAAGTCAAGGCATTGGTATCCAATACTAAATGAGAGGCAGCACTGTTCAATTTTTATTTTGTAATATCTGTTACATTTGAACTTCGTGGTGCAATGAGAAGAATCTAGGAATGAGAACTAAGATATCTGAATTCTAGCCCTACTGCAGCTAACATCTAGCAATATTTCCATGTCGAACCACTAAACCTTTTTTGGCTTCAGTTTTTTTATTTGTAAAATGATTATTTGAGCTATTTTACTTTTCCTTCTATTCTGGATATAAATGTGTGATTATAAGATAAAACTAGAAACATAGAATGAAAGCATTTATACATAAAATGTAATGGTATTGAATTTATCTTATTCTACAAATAAAAAAGACCTTGGGTTCAGCAATCACTGTAAAGTTTCAATATATAACTGATAACTGGCATCTTTTTCTATCGTCCAACATGTGAATTATTTTTCTCATAGGGAAATAAATGGCTAATTTGCTCTTTCACTGGCTTCTAACATAGAAACTTTTTTTTCTAGGCTTTAATTTCCCCATTAGATCTCAGACTCTAGCTTTAATAACAAGACAGGCCCTGTTCTTGAACAGGAAGTGGGGCAATCATTAAAGTGAACATTTGTTCAGGACCAGGTTTCAGTCTGCAGTTTTTCTGAAACTTCAAGCTATAGAAAATTCTGCCTCATATGGTTTGTTCAAATGGAAACATAAATATTCCAGTATCTCCTCTCCCCATAAGAAAGCATATGTATATGCAATTATGCCTGCGCAAGCACACACACACAAACACACACACACACACACACAGCCCCCAGTGACCCTTCACATCCACAAAGTTCACAGCTGGTTAAAAAATAAGTCATACACTGATTCTAGGTACAGCATAGTAAGTATGTTCCATTTATTCTGCCACCTGCATGCACTTGTAAGAGGCAGTCTGTAAATGCTTTATTGAGGAAGTTTAATTTTTTGAGTCCTGTCTAGGAATTGGAAGAAATTAATTACAGGTT
This sequence comes from Propithecus perrieri, assembly GCA_963574695.1. Taxonomy (NCBI): domain Eukaryota; kingdom Metazoa; phylum Chordata; class Mammalia; order Primates; family Indriidae; genus Propithecus; species Propithecus perrieri. The sequence goes on from CAUYRB010049914.1 coordinate 44,046, forward strand.
TTCTGGGTTGTTTGTTTTCTTTTGTTTTTCTTTTTGGTGGGGCAGAAGGAAGGGGTTTTGATCTGAATGACTTTTCAGTCTCTGGGGCTTATGATTTCTCTATCTCTACACCCTTCTCACTGTCAAAGGACTGAGATCATATCTGCATGTAATACACGTGAGCAGGGAAGCTGTTACTATCTTTTCCTAAATGAGTACACACTTGCATACTAGGAATAGCAATGCCATGGATCCTTGTTGAAAGGAGTCTGACTGGTACTTCATGAGGTGAGAGAAGAATGCCACAATCAGTATGGCCTCAACTACTCAGACTTGTGATGTTTAAGTCATTGAATGTAGAAGAGTTTCTCCAAACGGACCTGGAGTCAGTTACTAGCATGGTATTATAGAAGCATTTAGAGGACAATAAAGCATTCTCTCTTTAATCTCTACTAGGACTAGGGAAGGGAATCGAGCCCACTGAATAACTTCTTCACTATATGGCTGTATTAAAATTGGTGAATATATATGTATGTGAATCATATGCTACAAAGGTTATTTGCTGTTAAAGTCTCCAATTAAAATCTCAATTTTAAAAGCCAAGAATACTTGCAATAGCCTATGCAAATAAGAGTAGATCATAACTTTATCCAAGGAATAAGTACCTTCTAGGCAGAGGCACCATCCTATGGCTTTCCTTTAGTTTCCACACCTACAAATTATTCAGCAGGTAACAAAATCAACTGCGACATTAATAGTATATGGAATTTATATTTTAATTAAATAATAAATCGACAAGTCAAAGAACATTTATTAAAACAGTTGTCAAAGCAGTAGACTACATGGTAAAATTAATATGGTGCACTCCTTTCCTTTGTAGTCTTTGTATTAAAGGTTTCGTTAACAATAAAATGTGGGTTCTTTGTGTCAAATGCCTGTCACAGACTTAGAATAACCATTAAATAATGATAGATGGTTCAAGCCAAGAAACAGAGGAGGAAATGCTGAAGTAATAGTACATCAGTGCATAAGAATTTAGGATTCTGCAATCAGACCTGTATCCGAGGCTGAACTATCATGTGCTGTATGTGTGCATGGCATGATACTTAACCTCCCCGAGCCTTAATTTTTTCATTTCAAAATGTGGATAGTAGTAGTATCCTTCTCATAGTATTTTTGTCATTCTTATTATCATTATCGTCATTATTGAGGGTAAGGAATGGAACAGAGATAAAAAATTGAATTCTACAGCTCTGTAACTGACTTTACATATTAATGCTAAATATTTTGAAGCTAGAAAAGAATTGACAGAGAAGAAAAATCTTAAGAGTATCAATCAAATTAACACCTAACTCATTATAGTCATGAAAAATCTACTAATAACATCCTCATTATAACGAATTCTGGTACCCTTGCATTCAATGTAGTTTCTATTCCTAGGGAACTATTTCCAAATTGCTTGAAAAGTTATTTAAGATGATGAAAAATTATACCCATTCCTTGTACCTCCTATTAAGAGAAACCGTTTCTTGACATCATTATATTCCTTTAAGAATTACCCTTTCTGCTACTTATTATTATCAATACTGAAAGAAAATATCTAGGGAATACTCATGCAATTTTTCACAATGAGGAAAATGGTCAAAAAAGACACAGTAAGAAATATAAATATTTCTTAAGCACAGAGCAACATCTTCTTGAATGGGAATTCAGACTACATAAATTCTTTTAGACACTTAAAAGGTTTTGAAGCTGTCATTTTTATAAGTTTTTATATTATAAGATAATTTATTTTTTATGAGTACTATCTTATTCATGTTACTACCCCTTTTGTTCATAAGCATTTCCTATCCTTATTCTAGTCTCTAATCCTTGAATAAACAAACTACAGAGGATATCAAACTGTTTCTTTGTATATAGAATTTGTTCCCTCATCAAATTACTATGTTTGGAAAAAAAGGTACTGAGTAGTTGAAATCGGTTGAGATAAATAAGAAATTTCAAAATGTGTCTTCCATGCTAGACTATAGCAACAGGTCTATCAAGATTTTTGATTGGAATTACAATAACTAGGAGAACAGTCATAGTGTACTGAGCTCTAAAAGATCAAGTTTCAGATTTATTTATACTTATTTATCCAGAGTGATTGGGAATATGCCCCTAGACTTTAGAGAAAATCTGTGAAGGTCATGATGAAACATGAATTTATTTATGTATTCATTCATGTTTTCAAAGATATTTGCTTGACACTAAGTTCATAACTGGCAATAACGTCTACCAATGAAATTGCACTTATTTTTCTTGCTTACTCCTATAGCTGAATCTGACAGAAAGAATACTTTTGGCCAGCTATAGTCCATGTATTCTTATTAATAATCCACTTTTATAAAACCAGCAAAAACTATATACACAACTTAAAATCAGAAGCAACTTAATATGTAAAGAAGAACAATGACATAATTAAAAAGACAATTTCTCTTGACATACACTTATTTAAAACGATTAAGCCAAATAAAGAGATTTTACGATTTGGCATAAAAAAGAGCAAGGATAACTTTAGTGACTTTTATTTCATCAGATACTCAACTTCCTATGCTGAGTCATACTAACCCTATTAAATATTATTATCCAATAGCGTTCCTTAAATAGTTTTTAATTAGTTTTAATTTTGAGAAAAAGTGTTATGCGAGTGCTACAATGAGAGAAACAGTTAAAAATTAATATCATGCATTTATAAAAAATTGAATCCCATTGAAGTATCTCACAACAAAAATCCTAGTTTTTTTTTTTTTTTTTTTTTTTGAGACAGAGTCTCATTCTCTTGCCTGGGCTAGAGTGCCGTGGCATCAGCCTAGCTCACAGCGACCTCAGTCTCCTGGGCTCAAGTGATCCTCCTGCCTCATCTTAGTAGGTAACTGGGACTATAGGCACATGCAACCGCGTCCGGCTAATTTTTTCTATTTTTAGTTGTTTGGCTAATTTCTTTCTATTTATAGTAGAGATGGGGTCTCGCTCTTGCTCAGGCTGATCTCGAACTCCTGAGCTCAAGCAATCCTCCCTCCTGGGCCTCTCAGAGTGCTAGGATTACAGGTGCAAGCCACCACGCTCAGCCAAATCCCAGTTTTTTTTTGGTCAAAGAATCTAAATGTTTTCAGCTTCGATTATATCCAAAGTAGCAATTGCAATGATAATAATAAATGTCTCAAAATGCTGTATGAATCTTCTGTCTTTTAATTAAAAAATAAAGTTATACAAGCTTGACACTCAAAGATTCAAATATTTTATAAGTACACAAAGGTGAATGTGAAAACCTCTTTTAACTTCCTCCCTTCTCTACCCAATCCAATAGCCTTTCTGGGAGTAAGCACTATTAACAAATTAACATTAATCTTCCAGAATGTTTCCTACTAGTTATGATAAGTTTTTGTTTGTCTTTACTGCATGAATGGGGGCCATACTACCTATCTGTTGAGTCCTGCGCATTACTTTTGACACTTCTCAACATTTGATAGTCATCTTTTCATTTCAGGACATCTGACTGTTTTAAATGGCTAAATAATATTCTATGACATAGGTACACTATAATTGTTAACCATTCCCCTATCAATGGCTAGTTTTTTCCACCTATTACACTGTTACAATTAACATCTCTTTGAGTAAGTCTGTTTATTTTCATGTACTGTCTGATCATTGCTTAGAAAAACTGTATATAGGGTTTTTTCCTAAATTGGTATAAATCGACAAATTGTCCACCAGAAAAGCAATTTGCATTCCTATCAGCAGATAATATCAGTGATCATTTGCCCATGCCCTTGAAAATACTGAATATATTTTTTTAATTTTTAAAAATTTGATGGGAGAAAATTAGATCTTACTGTTTTTAGTTTGTTCTGATAAAGAATAAAATTGCACATACATTAATATGTTTCATATTTCTAATGACTACTTATGTAGTTTTTTTTTCTTCAAATGAGTTATTCATACATTTTTGACAATTCTATTATTCTGTTTGGTTGCTTTTATATTAAATTTTCAGGAGCTATTTATACCTTTATCATGGATAATAATGATCTTATATGCTGCAAACATTTGCTTCAAGTTTTAGACTTAAATTTAACTTTATTTGTGATGTCTTTCACTATATAGACATTTTTAATGCTTACACAGTTAAATCTATCAATCATTTCTTTTATGACTCTGAGTTTCATTTTCTGCTTAGTAGTAACTTTCCCTCCCTAATGTTATAAAATGAGAATGCTGTATTTTCATCTTTATTTTTAGTTTATGTTTTACTTTTAGATATTAACTAGAATTAACTTTTTATATAATGAGAAGCAACAGTATTTTTTTTGCCAATGACTAGCCAATTGTGTCAACCTTTGACAACATTTTATTAAGAAGTACATAATTTTCTTATTGATATAACAGAGTTTATACTACAATTTCTCTATCTGTTAATTGACAAATGAAAATTGCATATATTTATAATGTACATGTTTTGAAATATGTATACATTGCAGAACGGCTAAATCTAGCTAATTAACATATGTATTACTTCACTTTTTTGGTTGTAAGCATATTTGAAATCTATTCTCTTAACAATTTTCGAGAATACAATACATTGCTATTAACCATAGTCACCAAGTTGTACAATAGACTCTTATTCCTCCTAACTGAAATTTTGTGTCATTTGACCAAAGTCTCTCACAGAAATTATAATTTTTATGTCTATATGTACATGAATCTCTTCCTCCATCCTTTATTTTGCTGAGTTGACCTACTTTTCCATTGCTGCATCTGTACCAAAGTCTTTCTTTACCACAGATGTGTAACAGCGATTAATATTTAAAATTTGGCAAGTCATGTACCAGTTCGGAGGTAATTACAATAATTCAAGAGAAATTCTGATGGTCTAAAATGGCAAAGGGGTTTGAAATAAAAGTGCAGATTTGCTAGACATTCTTAGGTAGTATAAATGCTGTCAAAATCAAAACAGAGTCACTAGTATCAAAACAAACAAACAAACAAAAAAACACAACCTTACACAAAGACCGTGTCAACCTTACGTGAAAAATACTTCTGCAAGGTCATCTGCCCAGCAACTAACTGCCTGTCCAACATCAGACTGATGTCACCGTTGTCATTGACCTTTGTAGCCAAGGACAATTATCACAAAAAAGATAGGCCAACACAGGAAGATAACTTGAAGCCAGGAGTTGGAGACCACCCTGGGCAACATAGTGAGACCTCATATCTACAAAAAATAATTTTAAAAATTAGCTGGGTGTGGAGGTACATGCCTGTAGTCCTAGCTACCAAGGAGGCTGAAACAGAAGGATGCCTTGAGCCCAGGAGTTTGAGGCTGCAGTGAACTATGATCATGCCATGCACTACACAGTCTGGGTGACAGAGTGAGACCCTGTCAAAATATATACGTGTGTGTGTGTGTGTGTGTGTTTGTGTGTGTGTGTAATCCTTCTCATTTTGCCTTTGAAAACTTTTGTCTTCCTTTAACTGCCTGAATAGGCATATACTTTACTATGGCATCTATATTCCCATTACAATGCCCTTTTCTGAAATTATATCTTTTCCTTTTAGACAGTCTCTCTCTTTTTTAGGTTGGCAGCCATCAAAGTTATAGATCTGAGCATTACCTGGATGTCATGGGAGGAAGGAGCAAGAGTTACCTCCAGATCCCTTGTTTTAATAATGGGATGAATTTCAGTGCTACTTAAATATAACACAAAGAAGGTAGAGCATATTTGAGAACAAAAATATTGACTTCGGCTGTTGGCCATAAAAATTTAAAGTCAGTCATCTATATGGAAATATTATAGAGGTGGAGATTTGTAAATTATCAACATGAAGTGCAAATGAAATGCATAGTAGTTAATGCCATTAAGTGTTCAGAATGGCAAAAGGAAATAGGCTAATAATGAATTTTAAAGGGCACCAACATTTAAAAAACAAACAGAGGAAGAGAAGCTTTCAAGAGAGGACACTGAGCAGAGAAGTAGAGGACATGCAGAAAAGTGTGGTCTAGAAACCAAAAGAAGCAGGTATTTGCAAATGAAGGAGAGAGTCAAACCATAAGACAAAGCAGGCAACTTTGTTGATTTTCATGTTAGGCACTTATAAAATCAGTACAATTTAGAATATTTTCTGATATACAGTTCCAAAGATGAAATTAAATTTGAGTTATTTGGTAATTTGTACTCATATGTTATGTATGGATTTATTTTAGTTCATGTTTTCCTATCACTGTATTAAATTAGAATATTTTCCAATATCTGTTAAGAATTTTATCATATGTATCACCATATCAAAGCAAAGACAGATGTGACTGTTTATGCAAAATATTTCAGCTAGAATATAAGCAAGACATATTATAAAGAGAATGTTGGCATACAATTATGTAACAAGTTGCCTGTAAACCTGCATTGTTATTTTTGCGTAATAGTGAAAATTTGGCTCTCTGTACTTGAGTGCTGTGAAAAATAAGAGTGAAGTAAAAACTGTGCTGTGGAACCTTCAGCTAGAAGGCCATGTAGCTTAGCAAAAAACATACTGGTGGTGTAATGAGAAAGATTTAAATCTGAATCTCAGTCAAATTGTTCTGTGCCTCAGCTTGCTCATATGTAAGATGATGATACCTATACCATAGTAATATGAAAATTATATAAAATAACTTAGGGATTTAATCAATGCTATTATTTTGCCCTATATCTGGCTCTTTACAAATATAAGTACATATAATCTATAGAAATAAATCCTGTTATTTTTTTCTGTGACATACCTACATGTAAGAAAGGATTTCAGGGAGGAAAGATGGCTTTATAAGTGAGAAGTACCTGAAAACTTCAAATGACTAATGTGAATGTAAATGTCCCTGATACTTCATTTGAATTCATTAGCAGCGTACAACCCAATTATTCCTTAAAGGTATTAGTGGGTGGTAAGGAGGTCTTAAAATAAATGTTTCCAAGGCGGGGTGGGGGAGTCTTAGCTGATTCCATCTTTCTGTAACAAAGATTAATATGTTACTACATAGTTTGGTCTACAACTATCACTAAACCCTCACACATACTGTGCACACTGAGCTATCAGCATGCCATAAAACTCATCTCCATTGATAACTTGATATAGCCTGTATTAGTACAGGAAATTAGAGAACAGACATAAAGGAGGGTTTGGGTATTTGGGGAATGCCCCACAAATATGTCAGAAACAATGCTAGCCATATACACCAAATCATTTTTGATTTTTCTTCTTTGTAGTCATACAGCAATCTATACTTTCCAGCCTCCTTGCTGGGACCATCTGATGTATTTTTGGCCAATGAAACTTAGGTGCAGATGATATGCACCCTTTCTAGACTGTTGAAGACTGAGGCACTGAAAGCACCTTTCTTTTTTTTCACCATAAAAGTAATAGTTTTATTATAGAAAATTATTAATCATATAATATGAACTTTAAAATCTCATGTAGAATTCTTCCAGAGATAGTTTTCATATGTGTTGAATTTCCTTCCTGTCACTTTTCTGTATATACATATGATTTTCACATAATTGGAACCATACTGTATATGTAAATTTGTATTCCTTATTTATTTATTTATTTTTTTGTTATTCCAGGGTATTGTGAGGGTACAAACATTATAGTTACACTTTATGTCTTTGCCTCACCTAAATGCGGGTTAGAGTCATGCCCTTTCCTCCCTTTAGTGCTCCCCTGAAAACCAACTTTCTAATACTCTGCTTTCTCTCATCCCCTGCTCAGCTGTATGTTTTTTTTTTGTTGTTTGTTTGTTTGTTTTTACCTGTTTAAGAACTGGTTACCTGTGTGTATTCTTGAGCCAGGCTACCTGGCTTTAATTGTTCCTCTGGTACTTTCTACTAGCTATGCAACCTTCTATGACTAATTTTCTCTTCTGTAAAATGAGAATAATAATTATATCTACATCACAAGGTTGTGAGAATCAATTTAGGTAACATGTATAAAGCTTTTAGAATAATGACAATAAACAATACACACTCAAAATGTTAGCTATTAATATTTTCATTAGTATTTCCCACTCATGGCATTTTCTATACCTTCTATGATTCTTACTAAATATTTTTAAATTTTTCCCATAATGGATGGAAATTTGGGGGAATTAGATTTAAGTTTTATTTAAATAAAAATCAAATTTGAATAATAATGGGATCCAATATTAGAAAATATTATCTGTCTTATAAATGAGTTCCTCATCATTAGAAATATTCAGAAGAGGTTAAAGGACTCTGTCAGTGATAGTAAAGAAATGATTCTTTCCATAGTTGGGAGAGTTGACCTCTAAGAACCCTTTAGAATCTATATTTCTAACAGTTTTTATACTTATGCACTGACCTGAAGGTGTGTGACATTTAAAATTGCCTTTCACAGAAATAGAATTATCTTGCAATGATTGAGAAACTACTTTGAATAATTCTTAAATAATTCATTAAACTTGATTGATAAGACAATAGACCACATCACTGTGTATGAAAAAGATAGTTTGTAAAACTTCCTGTAGCAGTTATCATCCAAAATAATTGGGAACATAGTACAGTTTCTAGATAAGATATTCAATAACAGAAGCCCACAAAACAATGATGAATAGCAGGAGGTGTTTTACTGACTAAGGCCCTGACACTTAGAATTTAAATCTGACAGTTAATGAAAATTAAGAATGAGGAACCCACAAAATATCACAGCACTACCTGCCCACAGTATAGGGTAAAAAGTTCTATATCAAGTTTTCCCTTCAGCAAGACTTTATTTTCTCTATCTACTGGTGTTAAATGGAAACACTGGCTAAATCATAATTAATGGACTCCTTTCTTCTTAAATATGTGTTAAATTTGATGATAAAAATGATATTTATAGGAATGAGAGTTGCTTTTTCTCCAAACACAATTTTTACTTTTTGACTTTCCAAAACACTACAACATTTCAAAATTAATATGAAAATTCCTACTTTTAAATTCCTTTATTAAAAGCTTTTATGACAAGGACATCAGCAAGATCTTGGAATACGACTTTCCAGGTGTGTCCTTCTCCAGAAATATCAATTTGAACAAGTATCCATGCACGAAAATATCTGCACAAGAGCTAAGAAAACCAAATGAGAGATTACAGCATCTAGATATAGGATAAAAATGCATTGAGGAGAGGAGGAAGGACAGTTTACATTACCCACATGACCTCTCCCCAAACCCCAGGCAACACAGTGTGGAGAGAGATACACTCCATATGGAGGGAGGAGAGGAAAGTGAGCACCAGACTTTGCCTTGGACTCTAACACTGGGACTGTCCCAGTAAAACTCAGCACTGGGCAAGGCCCTAGAGCCCCAGACTTCAGGCTTGTCCAAGAAAAAGGTCAGCCCCTACAGCTCTAACCATCAGGCCAATATCTGTGAATGCAGCTTCTATGCCAGCCCCTGAGGATACAAGCCCCAGGCCTGCCCAGTGCCAGGATAGCTGCTGTGGCCATAAGCTCCAGACTCTCCTCAGGTTCTAGACCAGCCCAGAGCCAGGTTGGCCCGCATTGGCCCAGGTTTCAGGTCTGCCCTAGTCCTAGGCCAGCATTCCTGGCCTCAAGCACCAGGCCACATCCACAAACATAGGATCCAGGCCTGCTGATTGCCAGGCCAGTCCCTCTGGCCCCATCATCTAAGTTGGCCCCATCATCTAAGTCAGCCCCAATGGCCCCACATGCCAGTAGCCTCAGGGTCCAGGCCTATTTCAGCAGACTCCCAGTCCAGGCCCAACACAATTGATCCCAGTACTGTGACAGCCCCCAAGGACCACTTGAGTGGAATCAGGTTCCAGGTCATCCCCAAAATTTCAGGACTCATGCCGGCCCTTGCAGACCTAGTCTCCAGACCAGTAACTGTATACCCACTCTCCAGGCCAGCCAATGCAGACACAGGCTCCAGGCACCAAGACAGCACCTGTAATCTCACACTCCGGATCAGCCCCATGGGCCCAGGATCCATGCCATTCCCAGCATTAAGCTGGGCTTAGGCTCCAGGCTGGCCCCCATGGCTCCAGGAACCAGGGGCCCCAGGCTCCAGGCCCCTACCAATAGACCCTGGTGCCAGGCCACCCCCCATGGACCAAGACTCCAATACCACCTCTGCAGAACCAGAATTCAGGCCAGCCCCCATGGATCCAGAACCCAGACTCATCCCACATCCTGACTAGCCTCTACAGACTCAGGATCTGGGCCCACCCCAACACTAACTCAGTACCACAGGAGTTCCTGTGGATTCAGGCTTCAGGCCAGACTTCACAGAACAGACTACAGCCAGCCTGGAGACTGGGTCCTTACCACAGCCCCGGTGTGGGATTTCTTACCACAAATCCAATCAACAGTTTCACCACAGTGTATCTAGGCTCTAGGCCCAACTCTCCAGACTCAGGTGCCAGGCTAGCTTGCCCAAGGACTATAGCCACAAGCCAATCCATGAGCCATTTCAGACAGCCTAACTATAATCTCTGGACAAGCTGAATGGTAAAGGGCTTTCCCAGATAAAAGCAGTCTGCAAAGGCTGAAATAAGTCCCTACTTCTTCAAAGGTACAGACACCAACACATGGATGCAAGTATCAAGTACAATCAGGGAAAAATAACATCACCAAAGGGACAAATAGAGTACCACAGTGGATCCTAAAAATGAAATTTATGAACTGTCTGACTAAAAAAAAAAAAAAAGCAAAAATAATTGTTGTAAGAAAGTTCAGCAAACTTCAAAAAAGTACAGAGAAACAATTCAATGAAATCAAGACAACAATGTATCAGCAAAATGAGAAATTTAACGGATATTGAATCATATCTAAAAGAATCAAACACGAATTCATTCAAGGAATGAAATAAATAACGCGATAGAGAGCATCAACAGCTGAACTGATCAGGTCAAAAAAAGAATATGTGAACTTGAAGACAGTTTATTTGAAAATATACAGTCAGAGGAGTAAAAAGAAATAAAGGATGAAAACTGATGAAAAAAGCTTATGGGACTTATAGGACAGGATCAAAACAGCAAACACTCACATTAAAGGAGTTAATAAAGAAGAGGCAAAGGGGTAGAAAGCATATTTAAAGAAATAATAGCAGAAGACTTCCCAAATCTGGGGAAAGACATAAATATCCAGGTACAAAAAGGTCAAAGGTCTCTTATCAGACTCAATCCAAAAAATACTAGAGTAAGACATATTATAATTAAACAAAGATAAAGAGAAGATCTTAAGACCAGCAAGAGTGAAGCAAATCAAGTACAGGAAAGATTCAGTATGGCTAGAAGTGGTTTCTTACCAGAAACCTTATAGGCCAGGTGATAGTGGGATGATATATTCACGGCTGAAAAATTTCCAATAAAAAATACCATACTTGGCAAAGCTTTCCTTCAGAAATGAAACAGATATAAAGACTTTTCTAGACAAACAAAAGCTAGAGTGTTCATTACTACCAGACCTCTCTCTAACAAGAAATGCTAAAAGGTGTTCTTCAAGCTGAAAGAAAATAATATTAATTAGCAACACAAAACATATAAAAGTATAAAACGCATTGGTAAAAGTAATTACACAATCAAATTTGGATACTGACATAATGGATGAAATATCTACTGACATAGACTAGATGAAAAGTCTACTGATATAGACTGACAGAATGGATGAAAAAACAAGAGCCAACTATATCTTGCCTATAAGAGACTCGTGTCACCTTTAAAGGTGTATACAGACTAAAAGTGAAGAGATGGAAAAAGATATTCCATGCCCATGGAAACCAAAAGAGAGCAGAGGTAGCTATAGCTGTAAAAGAGACTTTAAGTAAAAAACAGTAAAATGAATAAAGAAATTCTTTATATAATGATAAAGGTATCAACTCAAGAGAATATAACAGTTGTAAATATATATGCACATAACATTGGAGCAGCTAAATATATAAAATAAATATTAATAGACCTGAAGGGAGAGAGAGACTGTAATACCATAACAGTAGGGGACTTTCAGCAATGGACAGATCATCTAGATAGAAAAGCAGTAAGGAAACATCAGTCTATTAAAAGACGAATAAAGAAAATGTGGTATACATACACGGTGGAATACTGTTCAACCTTATAAAAAAGAAAATCATGTCATTTGTGACAATGTCTATAAAACTGGAAGGCATGTTAAGTGAAATAAGCTAGACACAGAAAGACAAATATCACATGATCTCACTTATAAGTGAAATTTTAAAAAGTTGAACTCATAGAAGGAGAGGATTGAATAGTGGCCAAGGGAGTATGAGGCGGGGAGATGTTGGTTTAAGGATACAAAATTTCAGTTAGATAGGAGGTATAAGTTCAAGAGATCTATTGTACAATATGATGACTATAGTTAATAACGATGTATTATATTTTTGAAAATTGCTAAGAAAATAGATTTCAAGTGTTCTCACTATAAAAATAAGTATGTAAGTTAATGAATATGTTAATTAGCTTGATTTAGCATTCCCACATGTATATATTAATATATTTTGTACATGATAAATGCATACAATTTTTAATTGTAAATTAAAATAATTTAAAAAGGATAAAATAAATCATTAATGTAGATATAGTAGAGAAATTGGCAATGAATATTAAGTTAAATAGCCTCATGCACATAGTAAGTTTGCAACAGATGTGTATTGCCCTCTAGATAGTCAAGTAATAGCAAATGCAGAAAGAGTGCATAATCAGTACAACTCATGCACCAAAGTCATCCACAAAATACAGCATCAACCAGAGAATTCAGAATAAATTTAAAATGAAATCCTATACCTTCTGATTATTGTGATTCTATTAATTTTATTCCAGTAACAAAGTGAATATCATAAATGTGATGGGATACAAAATATATAAAGTATGTTATCATATCTAAAGAAGTTTTCCCACTGGGAAATAAGATATACACAAAATGCAAAACAATATAAGACACTCTGAAATCAAAATGCATTCATTTTCTAATTCATGTAAGATGTGTGGTCCTCCTTAGAAAAAAAATCTATTATATTTGTTTATTTTTGCCTAAACCACCTTTGGGAATTAATACACAGCAGACCAACACCAAGCTAAAGCAAATTCTATAGGCACTGGCTCAACACGTGCTAAAGCTAAGAGAGCTTGCTGAATGAATAACTATTTTATTGCAAACAACATCATCAAACATTTTTTCTCATAACCTCAGTTTCTGGTGAAATTTCTGGTTTTATGGAGCTTTTGATTTTTTGTGATCTGTAGGTCATGGTAATTAGATCCTATAAAAAATCTGCATGATTAAATGTTCTAATGAGTAAAGACAAAAGCCATAGAAATAGAGGAAATGGCAATATCAACATTAAATGAGATGGTCAAGGAAGAGTTCATGAAACAGATGAGTTTTATTTATGTCTATGAGAATGGGTGTGGCAAGAGTAGCAAAATATTCATGTAGTAGAAAGCAGCAGAGAATACAAAGTAAGGCAGAATAAAAAAGAGTCTTTAAATTTTTTATCTACTTTTTGATAGTTGGTAAGGGAACTGATCAGGAGTAGCAGGTTGCTATTGAGAAGTAGAAGGAAATAATTTTGAATAACATATTGTTATCATGAATGGCCTGGCAGGCAAAAGGGAACAAGTATACAATTTCTGACTGTTGGCATGAGTTGATGAAAGTAGTAATTAATAAGATCATTCTGGAAGAAATACATGGGATATATGAGAGCATGTACACAGGAGGCAAGGCCATTTAGGAAGCTATGATCATTGCAAATTGTGTGAGATAACATTGACCCAACTGAGTAAGTGGCAATGATAATATTAAGTGCATTCTGAAATTGGACTTAATGACAAGCTATATAGGAATGTGCAGAAAATGAAGAAGTAGAGATGCATGAGAATTTCCCTACCAAGGTGACCAGAAAAATGAGGATATGGTGGAAAAGGACTAATGAAAAAGGAACTACTTCTTGAAGAAATTGCACTTGAGATGACTGTAGAACTTCTAAATTAAGATGGACTTAGATATCTGAAAATAAAGTTTACTGATTTGGGAGATATCGACATGTAAGAGATAAATGAAAACCTAAAATAGAATGGATTTATTCAAGGGAGAAAGAGAAAAGCTATAAGAAAAGATGACTGAGGGATACAGGTTTCCTTAGCATTACTTGGCACCAAAATATATTTAGGTATAATCTTGGCTTAAATGCTACTTTCCAATTTATTAATCTATTTGATATTGGCTTTTTATAGAAACCATTACATTTCTAATCATGGGGCTACCACACAACACTTCTCAAGCTGGTTGAACTGCTGTGAGAGTATAATCAAAGGCATGGTATGTTTTATGCTGAATGGCCTATACCTAAATGTGCTAGGGAAGTTCTATAACTAACATAGAGTAGAGTAGATATCTGGTGACCTCTTTCACATTCTAAAAATCAATTTCATTTTATACTAAGTGGAAATGAGCTGTTGTGAAAAGAACATCAAATTTTATAAGACTGATTGTTTCTTCAATAAGAACTATTACTCTCTCAAGTAAAAAGTGATGTTGGAAAAAATAAACAAAAATATCATATTGGTTGACTATCCTCTTTCTATTCCCATAATAAAAATTTAGGAAGTCATTTATGTTCAAAAATGAAAATTTAAGAATTCACAGGAAAAAAAACTTAGAAATGTTAAAGAAAAAATTACTGTGAATGCAAATTCATAGAATAAGTATGTATTTGAAACATGTAGAAAAGGAAAAAAATAACTAAAAATGGCCAGTTAATATTCAAAATCTGTTACATAAGGATCCACAAGAAAATTTATTTTCAAATGAAATTTATTCTGCAAATGAAGTGTGCTCCGTAACGATTGGCACATCAATTATTTTTAACGTAGAGAGAATAATTTCAGTTGTCAAGGTTCCTGTTTAGCCTTGGCTACAAAGAAATTCAAAATTAAAGTTCTTGCTAAATCACAGAAATTATATGTCTATGTTTTTTTTTTTTTTTTTTTTTGAGACAGAGTCTCGCTTTGTTGCCCGGGCTAGAGTGAGTGCCGTGGCGTCAGCCTAGCTCACAGCAACCTCAAACTCCTGGGCTCAAGCAATCCTCCTGCCTTAGCCTCCCGTGTAGCTGAGACTACAGGCATGCGCCACCATGCCCGGCTAATTTTTTTCTATATATTTTTTTAGCTGTCCGATTAATTTCTTTCTATTTTTGGTAGAGACAGGGGTCTCGCTCTTGCTCAGGCTGGTTTCGAACTGCTGAGCTCAAACAATCCGCCCGCCTCGGCCTCCCAGAGTGCTAGGATTACAGGCATGAGCCACCGCGCCCGGCCATGTCTATGTTTTTGAATACTCCATCCTCCCTTTTCATTTTGTATGTCTTCTTCTTCAACTGTTTCATGGCAAATAGATATCTCAGGTTGCAATCCAATGTAAGTACTTTGGAAAAGCAATTGGGCAGGGCCGGTGCCGTGGCTCACGCCTGTAATCCTAGCACTCTGGGAGGCCGAAGCGGGCTGATTGTTTGAGCTCAGGAGTTCGAAACCAGCCTGAGCAAGAGCAAGACCCCGTCTCTACTAAAAATAGAAAGAAATTAATCAGACAACTAAAAATATATAGAAAAAATTAGCCGGGCATGGTGGCACATGCCTGTAGTCCCAG
>CAUYRB010049916.1:0-16774 GCA_963574695.1 Propithecus perrieri
GAGGGCCTGCGCTTCTCAGAGGCCAAGTGCAGAGCTGCTCTTGGTGGATCTTAACTCTTTAAAAGCGGAATTTGACTGACTGCAAACCTGTATCAAGATAAGCTTTTGTCTTTGTTTCTATTTGTTTTTAAAGAAGTGGACGTGTAGAAGAAAACGTATTCCTAGGATGCATTTTTGGAAAATAAAGTTACTAACCGCCCCCCTCCAAAAAAAGGTGCTTGTGACCTCTTTTGATCCGAGGTCACAAAAATTTTCGCCCATGTTTTCTTCCAGAAGTTTTATAGTTCTACATTTTACATTTAGGTTTATGATTCATTTTGAGTTAATTTTTATATAAGGTGTGAGGTATGGGTCAAGATTTTTTGTTTATTTATTTATTGCTATGAATGTAAGTACAATTGTGTCAACAATCCTTGTTGAAAAGCCTATCCTTTCTCCAACAATTGTCTTTGTGTCTGTCAAAATTCATTTATCTGTATAAATGTGTGCGTCTAATTCTGACTCCATTCTGGTCTATTTATTTAATTGTCTGTCACAACACTGATACTATGCTGTCTTGTTTACTGATGCTTTATAATACTGAAATGAGATAGTATTCAGACTCCCCCTCAATGGAAGGGGCACCACCTTTTGAAGGAAAGAGAATCAAAGAGTTTGACAACACACAGTCATACATTGCTTAACAACAAGGATACATTCTGAGAAATGCATCATTAGGCAATTTTGTGGTTGTGCAAATATCTTAGAGCGTACTTACACAAACATAGATGGTATATGCTGTTGTATATCTAGGAGGTATGGTATAATCTATGATTCCTAGGCTACAACCCTGTACAACATGTTAAAATACTAAATACTGTAGGCAATTATAACACAGTGGTAAGTATTCGTGTGTCTAAATATATGTAAGCATAGAAAAGATACAGTAAAAATCCAATATAAAAGGTGAAAAACAGATCGCTTATATAGGGCACTTAACATTAATGGAGCTTGCAGGACTAGAAGTTGCTCTGGGTGAGTCAATGAGTGAGTGGTAAGTGAATGTGAAGGCTCAGAACATTTTTGTATAATGCTGTCTATAAACACGGTACATTAGGCAACACTAAAATTATTTAAAATAAACCTTTTCTTTTTCTTTTTCCATATATTTTTTATTTGAATATATTCATGAGATACAAGTGCAATTTTGCTACATTGGTATATTGCATTGTGGTGAAGTCAGGGCCTTTGGTGCATGCGTCACTGAAGCAGTGCACATTGTACCGACCAAGTAATCTCCCATCATCAACTTCCCTCCCATACCTCCCACCCTTCTGAGTCTCCACTGTCCATCATTCCATACTGTGCTTCCGTGTATAAACATTATTTAGCTCCCACTTATAAGTGAAAACAAGCAGTATTTGTCTTTTTATGTCTGAGTTCATGACACTCATTGTGTCATGAGTTCATCTTCATTTAAGATAACGGCCTCCAGTTCCATTCATGTTGCTGCAAAAGACATGACTTCAATATTTTTTACAGCTAATAGTATTCCATTGTGTATATATACTACATTTGCTTTATACAAGCCTCCATTGATAGACACTTACATTGATTTCATATCTTTGGTATTGAGAATTGTGCTGTATCTATTTTATATATCAATTTCCATTCCTTTGGATAGATACACAGAAGTGGGATTGCTGGATCATATGATAGTTTTATTTTTAGTTCTTTGAAAAAATATACATACTGTTTCTGTAGAGGTTGCACTAATTTATTTTCCCACCAACAGTGTACAAGAGGTCCCTTTTCTCCATATCCTTACCAACATCTGTTATTTTTTGTCTTTTTAATAATAGCCATTCTGATTGGTATAAGATGACATCTCATTGTGGTTTTAATTTGCATTTCTGTGATGACTGGTGATGTTGAAAATTTTTCACATGCTTGTTGACCATTTGTTTGTCTTCTTTTGAATAATGTCTATTCATGTCCTTTGATTACTTTTTCGTGGGATTAATTGGTTTTTCGGTTGAGTTGTTTGAGTTCCTTGTAAATTCTTGATATTAGTCACTTGTTGGATGTAAAGTTTGCAAATATTTTCTCTCATTTTTCAGGTTGTCTGTTTGCTGTATTGATTATTTCTTTTGCTATGCAGAAGCCTTCTAGTTTAATTAAGTCCTATTTATTTATTTTTGTTTTTGTCGCCTGTGTTTTTGAGCTCTTAGTCATGAATTCTTTGTCTAGAACATTGTCCAGAAGACTTTTACCTAGGTTTTCTTATAGTTATTTTATAGGTTCAGCTCTTATGTTTAAAAGACATGACTTGAGTTGATTTTTGTATATGGGCAAGTTTCATTCTTTTGTATATGGTAGCCCAATTTTCCAGCACCATTTATTGAAAAGAGTGTCCTTTCCCCGGTGTATGTTTTTGTCAACTTAGTCAAAGATCAGTTGGCTGTAAGTATGAGGCTTTATTTCTGGGTTCTCAACTCTGTTCCATTGATCTATGTGTCTATTTTTATACCAGTACCATGCTGTTTTGGTTACTATAGCCTTGTAGTATAGTTTGAAGTTAGGCAATGTGATACCTCCAGCTTTGTTCTTTTTGCTCAAGATGGTTTTGACTATTTGGATTCTTTTTTTGATTCCTTATGAACTTCAGAATCAGAATTGTTTTTTCTAATTCTATAAAAAAATGAAGCATTTTCTAGATACAAAATCAATGGTAGGGATTATATTGAACCTATAAACTGCTTTAGGCACTATGGTCATTTTAATGATATTAATTCTTTTATTCATGAGCATAAGATGTTTTTCCATTTGTTCCTACAATCTACAATTTCTTTCATAAGTGATTTGTAGTTCTCCTTGCAGAGATATTTCACCTCCTTGGTTAAATACATTCCAAGATATTTTATTTATTTATGTATTTATGTATTTATTTATTTATTTTGCAGCTATTATAATTGGGGTTGCCCTTTTGATTTGGTTCTCAGCTAGACCATTATTGGTGTATAGAAATGCTACTGATTTCTTTATGTTGATTTTGTATCCTGAAACTTTGCTGAATTAATTTATCAAACAAAAGAGGTTTTTTTTGGAGACCTTAGGGTTTTCTAGATATACAATCATATCAGCAGCAAACATGGACAATTTGACTTCCTCCTTTCCAATTTGGATGTCTTTTAATTTTTTCTCTTGCCCGATTGCTCTGGTGAGAACTTTCAGTACTCAGTTGAATAAGAGTGGTGAAACTGGGCATCCATGTCTTGTTCCAGTCCTTAGGGGGGAATGTTTTCAACTTTTCCCCACTCAGTATGATGTTGGTTGTGGGTTTGTCATATATATCCTTTATTATTTTGAGATTTGTTCCTTCAATGCCTAATTTGTTGAGGATTGTTACTGTGAAGGGATACTGAATTTTATCAAATGCTTTTTCTGTATCTATTGAGATGATCATGTGGTTTTTGTTATTACTTCTGTTTATGTGATACATCAAATTTATTGAATTGAATATGTTAAACCATGCTTGCTTGCATCCTTGATATAAAAGCTAATTGATCATGGTGTATTATTTTCTTTTCGATGTCATTACATAATGACTTTATTTTTTTATTGTTTTTAATTTAAAAGTCTGTCTTATCTGATATGAGTACAGCTACTCTTGCTCATTTTTAATTTCTATTTGCATGGAATATCTTTTTCTACCCTTTCACTTTCAGTCTCTGTGCATCTTTATGGGTAAAGTGAGTTTCTTGTAAGCAGCATATAGTTAAATCATATATTTTTATCCATTCTTTCAATCTATGTCTTTTGAGTGAAGCATTTAGCCCATTTATGTTCAAGGTTAATATTGATATGTGAGGTTTTATTTCTGTTGTATTGTTAATTGTTTTCTAGTTGTTTTTTAAATTTTTTTTTCTTTTTCTGTGTCTTTTTGTGTTTGTGGTTTCATGAAATTCTGTAATATTGCCATTTGATTCCTTTCTCTTCCTCTTTTGTGTGATTTTTTAATACAATCTGTGTGTTATATTTTCATCATGGTGAATATTGTTTTCTTCAACAATAAATTAACCTTAGCTTACTCTAACTTTTTTACTTTATAAACTTTCAAAAAACTTTTTTACTCCCTTTGCAAAAACATAGCTTAAAACAGAAACATATTGTACAGTTGTGCAAAAATATTTTCTTTTTTATATTTTTATTTTATTAGCTATTTTCTATTTTAAATATTTTTAATATTTTTAATTTTTAAACTTTTTCATTAAAAACTGAAACACAAGCACACCCATTTTCCTAGGCTTACACAGGTCAAGAACATCAATATCACTATCTTTCACTTCCACATCTTGTCTCACTAATAGGTTCTTCAGGGGCAATAACATACATGGAGCTGTCATCTTCTGTGACAACAGAGCCTTTTTTCTGGAATACTTCCTAAAGGATCTGCCTGAGGCTGTTTATCAGTTAACTGTTTTTTATAAGTAGGAGTACATTCTAAAATAACAATAAAAATTATAGTAAATATATAAACCAGTAACATAGTCCTTTATTATCATTATCAAGTCTTCACTGTGTATAATTGTATGTGCTATACTTTTATATGACTGGCAGCACAGTAGGTTTATTTACACTAGCATCATTACAAACACATGAGTAATGCATTGTTCTCCAACATTATGGTGGCTATGATGATGTCGCTGGCTGATATGAATTTTTCTGTTCCATTGTAATCTTATTGGACTATCATCATATATGAGGTCTGTTGTTGATTGAAACATTGTTATGTGGTGCATGACTATTTTAAGCTACCACAGAGACCTTTCTATTTCTTTCCAGTATGAGCATTTTAATGCTGCATATTTTTCCCAAATATTGCTTTAGTGTCACAAAAATTTTGATATTTTATTTTTATTTATATTCTGTTCAAACAACTTCCAGTTTCTATTGCATCTTTTTTTTTGTCCCATGAATTATTTAGATGTATGCTGATTGACAAATATTTACAGATTTTCCAATTATCTTTCTATTGCTAATTTTCAGTTTAATTCTATTATAGTATAAATATATTTTGCATGATTAATATCCTCTTAAATTTGTAACAATTTGTTTTGTGGCTATTAATATGTTCTATGTTTGTGAATGTTCCATGTGTACTTGAAAAGAATGTATATTATTCTGTTGTTGGGTATGTTCTATGGGTGTCAATTAGGTCAAATTGGTTGATAGGATTTTCAGTATTTGGCTTATTTTCCATTGATTTGTCCTATCAGTGATTGAAAGAGGAACTTTGAAATTTTTGGTATATAACCAAAGATTATGTGTCTAATCTAATTAATCTAATCTCTAATTAATTAATTAGATTAATCTAATCTCTAATATAATCTAATTAGAGATGTCTAATTCTCTTTTCTGTTCTTATTAGATTTTAGCTTCATGAGTTTTGAAGCTTTATTGCTAGGTGCATACACATTTAGACGTTTTATTTCTTCTTAGTGAATTGACACTTTGTAGTTATGTGATAACTCTCTTTCTCCTCAGTAATTTTCTTTTTTCTGAGACTTACTTTTTCCTGACATTAATATAGATATTCTAGCTTTCTTTTTTAAAAAAAATTGTTAATTTTTATGGATATATAATGTACACATTTATGGGGTACATGTAATATTTTGATATAAATATATAATGTGTAATGATAAAATCAGGGTAATTGGGATATCCATGACCCCAAATGTTTATCATTTCTTTGTGTCAGGAACATTCTAATTCCATTTTTAGTTTCTTGAAATATACAACAAATTGTTGTTAACTATATTCACCCTATTGTGCTACTAGTATACCTAATTATATTTTTGTAGCCATTAACCAACCCATCTTATCCTCCCCCCCACTACCCTTCCTAGTCTATGGTAGTTATCATTCTACTATTTCCAAAAGTTCAGTTTTTTTAAGATCCCATGTATAAGTGATAAAATGTGACATTTATTTTTCTGTGCCTGGTTTATTTCACTTAACATAATGTTCTCCAGGCATTAACAGATGTTGAGAATGTGGAGAAAGGGAAACCCTCGTACAATATTGTTTTAAATGTAAATTAGTACAGCCACTAGGGAGAACAGTATAAAGTTTCCTCAGAAAACTAAAGACAGGACTTTGGCACACATATATCATTAGGGTTTTGTGAAAAATGTTTTCTTTTGTTTGTTTCTTATTATTTTGTTTTAGCAAAGAATTAACCAAGGTAGATTTACAGAATAAATTCTGTCTCATATTCTGTGGTCGATGGTTCCATTCAAAGTTCAGTTTAAAATTCAAAGCCTTTGCTATGCTGCTTTGGGTCAGTCCCATGTATGTATCACTGAAGGCTTTATATGACATGTAGGTAATGTTTCATGTTATATTTCAGTTTTGCCAATTTTTTTCTATGCTGCTTTGGGTTTATGTCTTTTTATCTGACTAGGGTGTCCTTTATTCTAGCTCTCTCATGTCTGAGATTTTCTCTATATCCTCTGCCTTTCAGGGTCCCCTTGTCCTAGTCCTCTGACTATAAAGATAAAGTTTTTCTCAGAGAGTTAGCCAATGATGCTGCTATGGCATTTCTACGACTAGAGACATGTTCTGGGCAAAGCAGTGAGAGAAAAATGTGAAAAAAAGAAAAAAATGATTTCTTACCTTACTCTAGGATGAAAAAAGAACAAGAATGAGAAAAAGAGCAAGAATAACAACAACAGCAAAACAAAGAAACAGAAATTCTCCCCACTCTCTTTCTTGCATGAGCCCGTTTTCTTGTTTCTCTGGCTATAAAGACAGGTTTTCTCGGAGTGTGCCTGCTTACACCTGTTTTGCAGGTCTGCACTGGGACCATACTTCAAGCATAGCAAAGAGATAAAACATGAAAACACCTGAGAATCCTACTCTTATTTATGGGTTGCTCTTCAAGTTTTGGCCTCCCTCCCTAATCTGCAGAATGTTTCTAAAGTTTTAGAGCTCTTATGTAGTTCATTTATTTTAGAGTTTTTAGTTGTAATCATTAAAAGAAGTGGGCTGTAATGGGCTTTCTCCATATTTGCTGGCCCCAGGCTATTTTTCTGTTTTATTTTATTTTAAAATTAATGCTTTCTTCTGAATTTTCTTACTTTTGACTTCCTTTTTTTTTTTAATGAAAAATGGGTAAAGTGAAAAGCAATAAATAACCCTGGTAAAAGCTGAGAAAAATTCCTAGGACCAGAAAGTTCATGATTAAGATTCTGACATCACAAAATATTTAATTCTAATCAAAGTACACTTAGCTGTAATCTGATCTGCTTAATTTTGAAACTGATTCTACTTTTTAAAAATAGAATGTTCTTAGATGGAACCCAATGTGGTTCAGGAGATGATAAGATCATAGTAAAGATATGTTTGCTGGGGTATTTGAGGTACTGTGAAAGCAAAGACCCATGTCAACTATTCCATTTTTGGTACTACGGCTTGTACTATTTTTTACATAGTTATATATAATTCTTTATACAGAAAAATACTAAATAAATGCTGTTAACTAAGCAGCTGTGTTTTATTTCACTAGCTTTTTGGTGACTAAGTTTGGAAGAAAGACAAGATATTTTTCTAAAAGTGCAACTTTGATGAGGATTGAAGTTATGAGTGGATAGTAACTCTGAGGAATTATTCCATTTTATGGGTCCTAGGATATTTTTGCTTTTTAAATCTGTTTGTTATGGTTTGAATGTTTTTGTCCCCTCCAAAATTCATGTTGAAACTTAATACCCAATGAAACAGTATTAAGAGGTAGCCTTTGGAGGTGATTAAGTCATGATTCTGCCCTTGTGAATGGATTAGTGCTCTTATAAAAGGGCTGCAGGTAACTAGCTAAGTCCCTCTTGTCCTTCTACCTTTTGTCATGTGGGAACCCCACAACAAGGCACCATCTTAGAAGCAGAGAGCAGCCTTCACCAGGTACCAAACCTGCCATGACAGAGCCTTGATCTTGAACTTCCCAGCCTCTAGAACTGTGAAAAATAAATTTCTGTTCTTTATAAATTATCTAGCAGCAGGCATTTTGTTATATCAGCATGAACAAACTAAGACACTCTAATCAATACTCATTTTAAATTAATGCAGTTTGATACTTATGTACTAAATTATTAAATTTAGTAAATTATTTAGTAAATTTAATAAATTGTTAAATTTATTGATATTTTATATACTTTTGGTTCAGTCACTTATAAAGAATATGACAAAAATGTTTAACCTCCCCTTCCATAAATCATGGGAAACAGATGTCCTCATTATTTTTGATAGATAATCATGTCAAGAAAATCATGGTCAGAAGCTTTGCTGTCATCGCACAGTGGCCTGTCGGTAGATTGAATAGTAGCTCCGGAAAGATGTCCATGTCTCAATAGTCAGATATATGAATACATTTCCTTTAATGACAAAAGGAACCTTACAGATGTGAGTAAGTTGAGGATCTCGAGATAGGGATATTATTCTGGATTCTCTGGGTGGGCCCAATAAAATAAAAAGGATCTTAAGAAAGAGACAGGTAGATCAGAGTAAGAGAAAGAGGTACGAACACAGGTTGGAGTGATGTGATTGCTGCAAGAGCACCATGAGCCAAGGAATGTGGGCAGCCTCTAGGAGCTGGAAAAGACAAGGGAATTAATTCTCCCATGGAGCCTCTGAAGGAATGCAGCCTGCAAACCCATTTTGGATTTCTGACCCCCAGAACTGAAAGATAACAAATTTATGGTTTAAGATACTAAGTTTGTGGTAATTTGTTACAACACTAATACGAAATTAATATAGTTGGTTAGATGTATGAGTATTCTACTAAGATTGAGAAAATGATTTAAGGAGGAATGCAAACGCATCTACTAAGCACTGGTTAAAAATATTTTAAGAGAAGAATCAGTCTGCATAATGGAAAATTGTAGAAGAATAAGCTTATCATATTGCTGATCAGTGGCTTCCTAAATAAATTTTAAAAAAGTGTTCAGGAAAATGGTTTGTGAAGCAGGTTCACTGTGTATTTGCTACCAACTTGTCTGAGTTGGGTGAGAATGAACACCCACACACACAAGTTACATAAAGCAGATTTATTTTTACACAAGTTACATAAAGCCTAGGACTCAGAGTCAGTCAGTGCCCTAAAGCTCAGAAAGCTTCCCAGGGTGGATGGAGTCTCCACCACTGTGTGTGCCCCATTTGCACTGCAGATGAGGAACCTTGGAAATCAGCCTGTCTTGGGTTTTATACCCTGGGGCATGTGACTTATTGGGCTAAAGCACTGAAGGACGTCCTGTTTCTCGGGAAGGACTGGAAAAAAGCCCAGGATATACTAGCCAGTTCCCCTTTATTTCAGCACATTCTACAGTAAATCTTGAGAACTACAAGTGAGAAAGAGGAGAGAACTGGGTCAGTCCATGGCTACCTGGAAAACTGTTCTGCATGGTTACCTAGTGGAACAGGTTTTAATAAAAAGAAAAGTATGTGTTTTGAAATCTATTTCCTTTTAAAATTAAATTTACTCTGATTATATAAACACATATATATTTTCCCATATTTAGACATATATACAAATATATTAATATAAACACATATATACATACACCCACATGTATGTGTTTTTCTGAGATCTCAGTTTTGTCAATTTCAGGTATACTAGACATGGTACTTTCGAGTTACATAACCTAAAACAATTGGGCAGAATTTCCTTAACCTTTGTATAAATGTTTCTTTCCTACTCCCACTTGCTTAATTAATTATTCATTCCTCTTTTTATTTACTCATTTACTTGGCAAAAATTCATCGAGCACCACATCGAGTACAAGTTTTGTGTTAGATACTGTGAGACACAGAAACCAATGCATAGCCCTGACTCCAGAGTATTTTAAAATTTAGTAGGCGATATCCAGATGTTAACAAATAGTCTTAACAACAAGGCAAAATTAAATCAATATCACATAACAGTATATGCAATGAACTTTGGGAATATAAAAGGAGTGATTAATTGTGCTTGGAAAGATAGAGGCAGAAGCAGGCACTTAAGTTGGATCCTCAGAATATAAAGCATTTCATCAAATGGAGAATGGAGAGAGAAGAGCTATTTAAATTTTACTACTTCTTATAGTCCAGCAGTCCATTGTATTTCTTTTCCATCACTGTACTATATTATTGTTATAGTTCTCAAGAATTTAATATTTACAAAAACAAAATAATATAAAATCTCATCATAAACCACATTTTGCTTTTTCATGTCTTGTTAGGGCCTCATTAAACACCTGTAATAGAATGGAAAAAAGAAAATTAGACAAGAATTGTATGGTTTTATGCACAAATGACATACAAATCTGTGCTTAGAGTTGGTCACTTCTTACTCTGCTCAGACTATAATAATAAAATATCACAGACTGTGTGGCTTAAACAACATAAATTTGATTTCTCATAGTTCTGGAGGCTGGAAAGTCCAGGATAAAGGCTCTAGCAGGGTTCTATTTCTGGTAAGGGCTCTCCTCTGGGCTTGCAGATGGCTGCTTTGTCCTCACATGGCCCTTCCTTTGTGTGTGTGGAGTGGGGGGAGAGGAGAGAGGGACAGGGAGAGAGGAAGAGAGGGAGAGACGGAGAGAGGGAGAGAGACGGGGAGAGAGAAAGGGAAAAAGAAAGATCTTTTTCTTTTTTCATAAGGCTACCAGTTCTATTGGATGAGACCCCCTCATGACCTCATTTCACCTTAATTAGTTCCTAAAGACCCTACTCCATATATGGTCACATTATGGATTAGATTAGGGCTTCCACATATGAATTTTGTGAGGACGCAGTTCAGTTCATAGCAATCACCAAAAAGACTGAATGGTATGAACAAAGTATATATATATAAAAATATAGTGACTGTCTACTATGTGCCAAGTACCATTTTTGGTGTTGGAGATAATTGTGGGACACCCCTCGTTATATGGGTTAATATTTTGTTGCAGGAAGGCCAAGGATTAAATGATGACAACTAAGTAAACAAAATGTTTATGGTGTCAAATAAATTATAAGAAGTTTATAAGTAGAGTGGTAAGATAAACTACTTGGGAACGGGCAGAAATGCTCCTTTAAATAAATCAATGCTTTGTAGCCCTCTGAGGAGGTAATATTTGAACTAAGATGAAAAGAATGAAAGAGAGCCAGCCACATGAAGATGAGAGAAAATAATTTTCTAGGAAAAAAGTAGCAGCAAGTACATACACCTTGAACAGGTAAAGTGCTTCACGTTATAGGAAATGAAGAGTGCCCAGTCTAGCTGGACTAGGCCAGGGTCAGGTTTTGTAAGGTCTGAGAAGCAAAGGGAATTAGAAATTTATTCATAACGTAATACAAAATCATAGAAGGGTTCTCAACAGAAAATCAACAGAACCTCACATCTCTTTTAGAAAGATTACTTCGAGTTAAAGTACGGGGCATGGATTGTAGGGGCACAGAGAGGAAATAGAGAGGCCACTAATTCATATAATGCTTTTGTGTGAATCAGGAAAAGGTGCACTTCTTGGGCACTTTACTTCCATCTGTCAGAACATTGTACTGTGCAGGTTTTATTGGAGGCAAGCACCTTATTTCCATCTAAGGAAAAGTGTCATAATAAACATATCATGTCAATTATGAGAATGATGCCTTTGTGAGTGTGAGCAATACATATGGAAACACTGACGGCAGCAAAGAGAACGATTGGGGGTCTTCTGCATTTATCCAGGGAGGAGAGTGGTGATGGGTTGAATCTCTATGGCCTCGTCCCTGGTGGAAATGGACAGAAGCAGATTGATTTATAACAGAGATCAAATTGCAGGGAGAATGATAATTGGAATTAGGAGATGAGGAAGGAAAGAACCCAAGATTATATTTAGGTTATAGGCTGGAGCCATTGAGATAGAAAAGAAAAGAATGTTTTTGATTTTATTTTGGTTGTTGCCGTTGGTGGTGGTGGTGGTAGAGGAGGAGGGAATCAAGAATTTTTTTTAAATCTATGTTTCTTAGAGGTTTAGTATTTGCAAGAGAGGAAGGTATTTTGCCATATAAATCGGTGGTGTTGAATATTGGCAGGGATATGACAAAGTTGGTTATCAAGGACCGTGCATGTCAGCTAAGGGGGAGTCAGACATAGAACAAATCATTCATCACAAGCTACAGGATATTTGCAAAACGAGAAATGGAAGATAGTCATTGTATTCACAGATTTAATATTCTGAATTTTGACTGTCTGTAAGCAGGCAAAACCATTTAAATTTGCTTGAAGAACAAAATGAAGCAGGTGCTATGGAGCTGGTATACAGATGCCCATCATGTTGCCCAAGGGTATGACTCTCTGCTGTCCAGAATCTCAGCTCTGCTGCTTTGTTGTTCTGAATTAAAACATGACCTAATGAAATCCTCATATCAGTGAGAAGTAGTGTTATTATTTATCTTTAACAGATAAAGAAATTTTGAACATTGTATGCTATGATGTTAGTTACAAAATCAGGTCATTGATGATCTTTGGGCAAATTCCTTGCTAATTACGAGGATCTACTACCCACGGTATTTTGGTGTCACCTGAGAAGTGGATAGTAGAATTTGCACTTCTGAATATTGTGAAAAGGTGTTGTCACTGAAATGGGACTCAGATGGAAAATTCCTGTTATCATGTATGATTTCAGTACACTCTACTCAAATAATAACTAGTCTACTGGGATTTCTTCAGAGTCAGATTTATTTAACAGAAAGCAATGATGAAAACCTCAGATCCTTGCAAACATGTTTCTGGGTATGCCTGGTTCTGAGGTCTGGTTTTCCTTAGTATGAGGGACTTTAATACACAACTGAGAAACATTTTCCAATGAGAGGAAGAGTTTAGATGATCAAATAAACAGGTTATCAAATACACATGTTTGGAGGTTGTCAAAACAAATTTTATATTTGTTAGCAGTGAAGTCACTCTCACCTATAATTTCCCAGGGGGGATTGCTTCAAATTTATATTATAATAAGATATTATAGTTGCCTGCAAATTTGAAGGAAAATGAAAGACTTCTTTTGGGGGGATGATAGTTTGTTAAACTAAACATAACATTAAAAACATTCTCATTGGCATTAAATACCTTGTAAAACTCTCTGGACATATGTTTAAAGCCTTACTATAGGTACAGGAAGTACACATAAAGAGAAATACTCTCCTCTTTTTTCTCTTGCCATGAACTATGAAGACATCTCTAAAAATATCAATAAAAACACTTTCTTTTTATATGTATTCATATAAAAATGAGAATTTTAGTTTGGACTCTGTAATATGTTTATGGGTATGACTTTAAAGTACGTTAAACCCACAGAAAAGAAAAAAATCTGCCCTTGTCAGGGTTTTGTCAAATCTTCAAGTCAAAAACTATAATGAAATTTATATATAAAATTGGGCATGTTAATCATTATGATTTTATAAGCAACTCACTTTCAAAAAAGAAAGAAAGAAAAAGAAAATGAAACAATCAACAATTAATATTTAGTTGCTTCTTCCTGAAAAAGTAACTTTAATTTTTTTCTGGTTTTTCTCACATTATAATATTCTAAAATTGCGTAAAATCCCATGCCCAACTCAGCTAAATTGTGAGGTTATATTACCAATTCTGCCTGTCTGATATAATTATAGCCACGCCTGCTCTCTTTTGGTTCCTACTGTGTGAAATATCTTTTTCTATCCCTTCACTCTCAGTCTGTGTGTCCTTAAAGATTAAGTGAGTCTCCTCTACTCAGCATATAGTTAAGTCTCATTTTTAATTCATTTAAACACTCTATGTCTTTTGATTGGAAAGTTTAATCCATTTATCTTCAAGGTAGTTATTAATAGGTAAGCACTTACTATATTACTAAGATGACAATCTTAATGATAGTCATAATACAATTTGAATTTGAACAGTTTTAGGATAAATTATATAAACCCATATAAATGATACACATATAAATGCACATCTGCAATATTGCTGATTATTTTACATAGCTGGATGGATGTGAGCCTTCTTCCCCTATCCACCTTCCTCACAAACCTAGAATACAGTTAGAGGGATGTGCTGCTCTCCTGACCCACAATCGCAAGTTAGGAATTCTTAATGAAGAATTAGATGAGAGGTCATAAATTTGCCATTTGGATTTAACTCTGGGAAGAGTGACCTGGGCATTGTAGATGTGAAGGCTATGCATTTGGAAAGTTATTTAATTTCTCTGAGCCCCAATTCCCAGTAAAATTAGAGTTTTTTCTTAATTAAATCAGCTACACTCAGAGCGTGTCAGGGCTTGTTTTACTCTACCTGTGATTCACCTGAGACCATATAAACATGTAAGTGTGTGTGTGTGGGGGGGGTGGTTGCGTGCATGCAGTGTTGAGTACATAGTAAATGTAATTACTCAATTATTTGTTGAACAAATGAAAATACGTGAATGAGTATACATGCACTTATGTACTCAGAGAATCTACATTAGTTAGTAAGATGTAATAACTGATGGGACACATTTACTCAATGTGATATTTCTAAATTAAAAAGTATCTGCCATGTTAGCATAACTCAGTTTCAAGAGAAATTGAACTGTGCATGAACACCGATTACCAGAAATTTGGGAGTGAATATAGGGTGCTTGAAATAGAATTGTATTTCTGTACTATGTGACCAAACACTGGACTCCATAAAGCTGATGCTCTACTATGCAAGCTCTCTCCCCTAACTCAAGGAAAAGATTGTAGTGAGGTTCAAACCAAGAAACACCAAGTTGATATGGGTTCCAGTCAAAGAAAAGCTTAATGACCCGTGTGACTAGCTAAGGGTTTTGGGGGGCAAACATCACTGTTTAATAAATTTCATGCCTCTATTTTTCATGAATGAATGACTTACAAATTGATTCCAATAAAATTATGAATTAGTCTTTTTGTTTTAAACTTGTAAATAGGTTCAGTTGATGAATTAATTACACTTGGTGTCTAAATTAGAACAAATATATGAATCTTGCAAATAAAATTTTCAAAAATTAGGATAAAGAGAGAAATTTACATCTCTTATGTTTTCTTCACGGACAAAAGTAACACAGTGAAAGAGAGGGTTTTGCTTTATAATTTGATGTTATCTTGCAGATAGACAGCAAGACCTGGATCTGAATACACATAGAAGAATAGTAATAGTAATATTATCAGCCTATCTCCCAGAACATGACTTTTTCTATTTATTTTAATTAAATCATCTTATCAGTTTTTTATGCTTTTTCCAATAAGAAATTAAAAAGCAGAAATCCCAGCAGTTTATCAGAGTGTCAGTGGGTATGCATTTTCTCCAGTTACCACGGATTGCTTTTATATCTGCAATAGCATTTCTGTAGCTTAAAATGTAATTTAATAACACTTCCTTGAGATAGATTTTTTTTAAAGTTTGCTTAAAATTTTTATCCATTTCTGGCTCCTATTTGATTCTTTCAAAATTCAAATAATTTGTGTCAATCTGTTTGTTACAATTTTGAAAGTCTTTGAAATTTCTCATAATACCATTTGTGAAGTTATTAAAATACTTTATTTTAATATACTTTTTCAAAATTATGTAAGAATATATAAACACAATATCTTAATAATATTATAATGTTGTAGAGAAAGTTAACCAGCCTCCACCTATCCTCTTCTCTTTTCTTTTGACATAACCATATTATAACTTTGATATATATTATTCTATACCTTTAAAAATGGAATTTATAAATGCTATGGATAGAGAATTTATAATATTGTTTCATGTGGCTTATAAATTTACCTTAATTGCATTATGTTTTATATGTTAGTGAATAACATTTCTTTTTACACACAAAATTTTTTTTAGATTTATCTATGTTGAGCTAATTTATTTTACTGTTATATAATTCTTTATATGTATATATTGCCTTTTATTTATCCAGTTCTCATTTGATAGTTGCTTAGATTGTCTCCAATATCACTCTACTACAAACAATATGACAGTGAATGTTTATGTTCATGTTTTATTATTTTATGTGCTAGTGATCTCCATAGGAGTAGATACCAAGAAGGGGAATTGCTAGGTCATTTTTTCTTTAAACAGCATTCACATCTTCAACTTTTCTACATCTTGCTGAATTGCTTTCCAAATTGGTTGATCAATTTCTATTCTGACAGGAAATACCTACCAACATGTGACATTGTACTGACTTCTCAATTTTTTTTCAAATCTGTGGGCAAAACAATTATCTCTGTTTTTTAATTTTAATTTGCCTGGTGAAGCAAGGCAATGCCACTGGCAGTGACAGTGAAGTTGAATATATTTTTATTGATTGATTAAATATTTAAATTAGATTTTTAAAAACAAGTTCATATACTGTGCCTACTTTTTGATAGACTGGTTTGTTTTTTTATTTATATGTATGAGTAGAATGATTATTTATACGTTATCTATGTAGTAAGTATTTTCTCCCAGTCTTCGATTTGTTTTAAAATATGAAGTTGACACAAAACATTCTATGATAAAGACATCTGCATCCAAATGTTTATGGCAGCACAATTCACTATTGCAAGGATGTGAAAACAACCCAAGTGCCTGTCAATCCATGAGTGGATTGTTAAAATTTGGTATATGTATACAATGGAATATTACTCAATCATAAGAAACAACAGTGATCTAAAACCTCTTATACTTTCCTGGATTAAACTTAAGCCCATTATCCAAAGTGAGGCACCACAAGAGCAGAAGAACGGGATCCACTTGTACTCGCCATCAAATTGGTACTAACTGATCAACACTAGGGTG
>CAUYRB010049921.1:0-17593 GCA_963574695.1 Propithecus perrieri
AGGCTGGTCTTGAACTCCTGGCCTCAAGTGATCCTCCTGCCTTGGCCTTCCAAAGTGCTAGGATTACAGGTGTGAGCCAGCTCACCCAGCTTATATTTTGTAATGATTTCCGTTTTAAAAAATAAATGTTGGCCAGGCGCAGTGGCTCACGCCTGTAATCCTAGCTCTCTGGGAGGCCGAGGCAGGCGGATTGTTTGAGCTCAGGAGTTCGAGACCAGCCTGAGCAAGAGTGAGACCCCATCTCTACTAAAATTAGAAAGAAATTAATTGGACCACTAAAAATATATAGAAAAAATTAGCTGGGCATGGTGGTGCATGCCTGTAGTCCCAGCTACTCGGGAGGCTGAGGCAGGAGGATTGCTTGAGCCCAGGAGTTTGAGGTTGCTGTGAGCTAGGATGACACCATGGCACTCTAGCCCGGGGAACACAATAAGACTCTGTCTCAAAAAAAAAAAGCGAGACCCCGTCTCTACCAAAAATAGAAAGAAATTAATCGGACAACTAAAAATATATAGAAAAAAATTAGCCGGGTATGGTGGCGTGTGCCCGTAGTCCTAGCTACTCAGGAGGCTGAGGCAGGAGGATCGCTTGAGCCCAGGAGTTTGAGGTTGCTGTGAGCTATGATGACGCCACAGCACTCTAGCCCGGGCAAGACAGTGAGACTCTGTCTCAAAAATAAATAAATAAATAAATAAATAAAAATGTTGGTCATCGTAAATAATTCAAACAGCATAGAAATTTGTAATTCAGAAAGTTAAGTTTACCTATTAATTTATGCCTTGGAGAACAGTTAATAGTTCTATGTCTGTTCTTCTAGTGTTTTAAAAATTATTATTAAAAATGATCACTATTGGACCCTTTGTTATCTGATTAGCAGAGATAATTAGTGGACTCTGTTTTTTAGCAATTTCCTTTTTTATATAAAAACAGGTTTTTATAGTATAAATTAATGGAGGTAGAATTGCAAGGTCAAAGGATATGCAGATTTAACAATTTAATGGTTATCATCAAATTAACACCAGGTAATGTACTAATTTATACTCTCAGGAGCAGCATGAGAGACTAGGTGTTACCCAGTGTTGACAATGATGTGGATATTATTGATCTTTGAAATCCTTGCCAATCTAATAAGTGAAAAGCAATCTTATAACTTTAATTTGCACTTAGGCCTTAAAGTACGTTAACTTATTAGGGAAAGTAGAGCTTTTTAAGGAAAATTATTATATGAAAGTGTAGGTATTTTCCCCAAGATCATCTTTCGACTTTGTTTTATGGAGTTTCATTTTATGTAGTTAAATGTGTCCTTTCCTTGTGGCTTCTGGACTCTGTAAGAATCCTTAGAGAGGCTTATTCCACTTCTTATTACAAGTATTCTCTGAGATTTTCCTCTGAAAATCATTTATTAACATTTGAATATTTAATCTGGAATTTATTTTGGTGCACAGCAAGGAACCAGGCATTCTTTGCTAATGGGTAACCAGTCATTCCACTGAGTCACTTACTCTTTCCCTGCTGATCTGGAAGGTTCCTTTATCATACATTGGAATCGCACATGCATGTGACAGTCAGTCCTGAGCCTGTGCTGTGGGCCAGGTGACATGGTTCCTGTCATAGATAGTAAGGAGGTTTCCCTTCCTACTCCTATTTCTGGATGAAACTTCTTGATGAGTTGTAGAAACTTTGTTGTTTTTCCACCTCAGCTCATATTTGCTTTGATTGGCACTGAGTTTATGGATTCCTTTTAGGATAATTGATATTTGGATCATGCAGAGTCTTCCCCAACCACAAATAATTATGTGTGTCCATTTATTTAAGCCTTCCTTTGTATTCTTTTTCAGTTCAGTAGTTTTCTTCATTTAGGTTCTACAGGTATCTTAATTTTATTTCCAATAATTTTTATATGTTTGTTCCATTATCAATATAATTTTACATTGTATTTTCAAATTAATATTTTTCTTCCTGTATAGAATAGGTATTGATTTTTTAAATGTCTTTTGGAAGCTGGCAAACTTACTGAGCTCTTAACTACTTTTTAAAAATTCTTAAGATGCATTTTATTACCATTATAGTTAGTAAGTGCCATCTTAATGCTTAATGTCATCTTTCATACATTTTAAAAATAATGCATATGTATAAAAATAAAATAATTCAAATTCTACAATTGCACTGTTCAGTATGGTAGCACCAGCCTGTGTGTGAACTATTTAAATTTATTAAAATAGTAAATATAATACAATTTAAAAGTAGTTCCTCAGTTTCGTTTGCCACATTTCAAGTGCTAAATGTAGCTAGGGACTGCAAATTGGGCAGCACAAATAGAGAACATTTCTGTCATTGCACAAGTCCTACAGGTAGCTCTGACCGACAGGCTCTGAAATGGAAAGCAGAGCCTCCCTCCTCGCTCCCCTCCTGCACTTGCACACCTCAGACCTAATGCTCTTCTTGGTTTCTGTTTTTAGCTCTTCTGGTAGGTACTCGAGTCACTTGAACAATAAGCTTACATCTTTTCTTCACTTACCAACATTAGTGTTTACTGACTTAATCATGAGAGGTGTAGAACTGGCTCATTCACACTACCCTCTTTGTTCTTCTTATGATTTTTTTTTTATATTTTTTCCTCCAAAGATTGCCTTTGCAACTTCAAATTACAGCGTAGTCCTCACTTTTTTATGTGTTTTAAAAGGAACACTCATACACTGCTGGTGGGACTGCAAACTGGTGCAACCTCTGTGGAAAGAAATATGGAGATACCTTAAAGAGATACAAGTAGAAGTACCATTTGATCCAGCAATCCCATTACTGGGCATCTACCCAAAAGAACAAAAGACACTATGAAAAAGACACTTGCACCCGAATGTTTATAGCAGCACAGTTCACAGTTGCAGAGATGTGGAAACAACCCAAGTGCCCATCAATACATGAGTGGATTAATAAAATGTGGTATATGTATACCATGGAGTACTATTCAGCTTTAAGAAACAATGGTGATATAGCACCTCTTGTACTCTCCTGGATAGAGCTGGAACGCATTCTACTAAGTGAAGTATCCCAAGAATGGAAAAATAAGCACCACATCTACTCACCAGCAAACTGGTTTCACTGATCAACACTTCAGTGCACATATAGGAATAACATTTACTGGGTGTCGGGCAGGTGGGAGGGGGGAGAAGGGGATGGGTATATGCATACATAATGAGTGCGATGCACACCATCCGGGGGATGGACATGCTTGAAGCTTTGACTTGGGGGGGAGGGAGGACAAGGGCAACATACGTAACCTAAACATCTGTACCCCCACAATTTGCTAAAATTAAAAAAAAAAAAGAATTCAGTTTTGGATATAAATACTTTGAGATGCCCACGAAGTATTTAAAAGGAGATGTCAGTAGGTTATTAGATATATGAGTTTGGAGCTCAAAAAATAGATTAGGCTAAATAGTTTAATTTTAATTTGCTTATATTTCAATAAAAATTTACTAAAATTATGGTAACTGAAAAACTCACTAGTTGATATGGAGAAATTAATCACCAAATTTTGTGCCTATTCTAACCAGGGGGAAAATATCTGAGTGTACCTTTAATTTAGTCTTATTTTCCTTAAAAAACAAAAAACAAAAAAAAGCTTATTCTGGTGATTAATGCTCATAAAGCCCCTGGGAGTCCCAGCTGGCAGCCACAGTAGCTGTTCTAAAGCCAAAGAGGAAAAATGTTTGTGTTTGCTTAAAAATGGAGTAATTAATAATGTGGGAAAATATTTTTCCTTTATTTGCTTCTCAGTGTGAAGGAATGTTGCAGTTGAATATGAATACCATGAGGGGGAAATATGAGTTTATATGTCTGTGTTGTATGAAGAATGTTCAGATGTTTAGCAGACGTGCTGCAAAAATCAAGGTGGCATTTAGACAATGCCATCCACAAGGAACTCTGGGCATCTAATAGTTGAGAAACAGAGGTTGTTGCAAAAGGATGTGGCTGGAGAAGTTTTCCCGGTAACAAAATAATGGTGGCAATATTTTTTGGAGGGAAGAGGGATGTTGGAGCTAGCAGTATTGGAGATGAGGTGTGACTTCTCAGCCCACATTATTCGACAACCATCCTTGAGATCTCAGCTGAAATGCAAGGAAACCTAACTTATCACCTGCCACTTTCTTTTCTCCCAACAAGTTCAGACCTCATTACAGGCTATCAGGAACCTCAACCATTCTTTCACAGTGTGTAATACCATTGTAATGAAATCGTTAACTATGTATAGGAGGAGTAGGAATCTCAGGCCACACCTTGGGTGACCAAGATATACGACAATTTATATACTTCATGATCCCATTCAACCATGGTGGTAGAAACATAGTTCAGTCACTTTGGGGTTCCAAAATGTTCTGTAGTGCTGTAGGACTGAGACTCCATGGTCGAAGGGAGGGAGAGAAGAAAGGAAGGCGCTGGGAGTGCCCACCGTGTCTTCAGTATTATCTGTCTGGTGAGATAATCCAAAGACTCACTTGGTTCTATTTCCTGAAGTACCTAGGCTATTGGATGACAACAGCCGGAGAAGAAGACCCTTGGGAAAGCCTATTTTCCTGCCAACACTTCGGGGGACAGTGAACATAGCTTCACTATTTAAACAGGGAGAACACAGGGAGAGGAAAGGAAACAGCTAGAGAGAAAAAACACTGGTCAATATTTTAAAAATAGTATTATAGTTCAAGCATGTATTTATTCTGCCTGATATGTGTAGTTAAAGTCATATGGGGGAAATAATTTGCCAGTCTTTACTGGCTCTATGAGTCTAGTGTGGAAGCTTAAACGTCTTTAAAAGAAAAAGAAAAAAATATTTTAAAAATATTATCCAAAAGGTGGAAGCAACCCAAGTGTCCAGTGATGGATGAATGGATAAACAAAATATGGTGTATATATACAATGGGATAGTGTTCAGCCTTAAGGAGGAAGGACATTGTGGCACATGGTACAACAGGGAGGAACCTTGAGGACATTACGTTAAGTGAAATAAGCCAGTTGCCAAAAGACAACTACTATTTTATTCCACTTATATGAGGTACCTAGAGCTGTCAAATTCGTAGACAGGAAAGAATGGTGGTTGCCGGTGGGTGGAGGGAGAGGGAAATGAAGCGTTATTTTTTAATGGGTATAGAGTTTCAATTCTGAAAGATGAAAAGAGTTCTGTAGATGGATCAGAGGTTCCCAACCTTTTTGGCACCAGGGACTGGTTTCACAGACCAGTGTGTGTGGGGGGGGGAGGTTTTGGGATGATTGAAATGCATTACGTTTATTGTACACTTTATTTATATTATCATTACATTGCAATATATAATGAAATAATTCTACAAGTCACCATAGTTCAGAATCAGTGGGAGCCCTGAGCTTGTTTTCCTACAACTAGACGGTCCCATCTGGAGGTGACGGGAGACAGTGACATCCAAAGTATGTTGCTTATGTCCAGTCTACTCTGTAATCTCATTTTGGTTGCTGTCACTGCAGAAAACCCTGCTTCACAAAGATAGGATGCCGGAAATGCAAGCGGGCTTTTCAGTGCTTTTGTGGCAATCTCAGGATATTCTGCCTTGACTTTAATCCAGAACGTATGGAGATCTGAAGTTGTCTCAAACATATTTTTAAGGCCATTGTCATTTGCGATCTCAAGCAGTTGATCCCATTCTAGCATGGACAAAGTTGATTCACCTGGCTTATTCACAAAGGGGTCCCGAATCCATTCCTTCCCAGTTTGGGGGTCTTTTGTGGTTGGGAAGTAATGCTCAAAGTCTTTTGAAAGCTGAGATAGGTGATCATGCACCAGCTCGGAGAAAGGCGGCCCTGGCTCAGTCCCTGTCAAAATCTCTACTAATGTTTGAAACATGTCAAAAATCCCAATGTTCCCTTATTGCTCCCCTAATTCCAGTTTGGCTTTGAATACAGCCACTTTATCTGCTGACTTGAACACAGTTGTTGTTCTCCCCTGAAGTGACAGATTGAGTTCATTGAACCAGTCGAATATGTCACACAAGTAAGTTTTGTGACCCGTTCTGTGTCACTGAAATGTGCTGCCAGTCCTAACTTTTTTTCTAAAAGAAATCTCTGGAGTGTCTCTCATAAGTCTGGCCAGTGCTCTACCTTTAGAAAGCCATCTCACTTCTGTGTATAAGAGAAGACGTGTGTGCTCTGTGTCCATCTCCTCACAGAGCTGCGAGAACAGATGTAAGTTAAGGGCATGTACTTTACTGTGGTTGATAATTTTAATCAAATTCTGAAAAACATTGTTTGGTTCAGGTGACATTTTTCAGCTAGCTGCATTTCACTATGGATGACACACTGTGTAGACTCACATTCAGAAGTGACCTCCTTGACCTGAGTAGTGAAACCAGCAAGCCGTCCAGTCATGGCAGCTGCTCTGTCCGTGTATATACTGACACAAAATGACCAATTCAGTTTTCCTGATATGTAATCATTTAGAGACTTGAATAGTTCTGCAGCTGTGGTGTTAGTTGGCAACAAAAGTGCACATAACATATCCTCATGCACACCCTCCTGAAAAATATATTGCACAAAAGCAAGCATTGCTGCTTTGTTGTCAATATCAGTAGACTCATCAACCTGGGTTGTGTACCACAGTGACTCATTAATCCTCTTTAACAATCCTCAATATCCTCTGCTATTTCATCAATTCATCTAGTTATGGTACTCGCCTAAAAGAGGCACACATGCCACCTTTTGAACTGCAGCCACTCCTAAAAGTTCATGACAAATGTCCTTAGCAGCAGGCAGGGGCAACTCTTCACCAATAGTAAAGGGCTTCTCAGCTTTAGCAATGCGGTAGCCACTACGAATGATGCTCTCAGTGCAGACACATTTGATGAAGTGGTGGCCTTCAATAATTGCTTCTGTTCTTCTGTTCATGTTTTTTTCTTTTGAAAAACTCCAAAGGCTTGTCTTTTAATTCAGGGTGCTTGGTCTGCACGTGGCGCAGCAGTTTTGAAGGTTTCATGGTTATGTTGGATAGCCAGTTGCCACATGTTATACAGAGCGAGCTTGGGGAATGTGAATCACCTGTTGCAGTGAACCCATAATTTAAGTAGGACTCTTGGTAATTTCTTTCAAATGCAGCCTTCATTTTGTTGGCAGTCTCAGAGTCTTCTGCTATCTCATCATTGGGTCTTTCCCCCTTTTCAAAGAAGCTCTCCAGTGATGTTTGTTTTTTACTCATTTTTGCTGGGGTTAGCTTGTGGGTATACTAAAACTGTGACTGAGACAAGTACACAGTGCAGGAAACAGGCACGAACAGAAGTGGTAAATAAAATAATGGGCGGGGCAGGGCGCGGTGGCTCACGCCTGTAATCCTAGCACTCTGGGAGGCTGAGGCGGGCGGATTGTTTGAGCTCAGGAGTTCGAGACTAACCTGAGCAGGAGGGAGACCCCCGTCTCTACTAAAAAAATAGAAAGAAATTATCTGGACAACTAAAAATATACATAGCAAAAATTAGCCGGGCATGGTGGCGCATGCCTGTAGTCCCAGCTACTCGGGAGGCTGAGGCAGTAGGATCGCTTGAGCCCAGGAGTTTGAGGTTGCTGTGAGCTAGGCTAACGCCACGGCACTCACTTTAGCCAGGGCAACAGAGTGAGACTCTGTCTCAAAAAAAAAAAAAAAAAAAGAAAGGGGATGACTTTAGGTTTGTGCATTCGAGTGACCTCCGTTAATTGTAGAGTGAGAAATTAATCTGACATTCAGTGTCTTTCACATGGGATAGATGCAGCCTAAACACAGCGGAGGTGTGGCCAAATCTCTAGTTTTGGGGAGTGTAGTTGACAGATGTCCCCAGCTACTGTCCCTCTGAATCCACCACTATGTTTATTTCAAGCCTACACTTCCTGCAGGGTGCTCCTAGCCAATGACTTAGCATGATAGGGGTACTAAGGCACGCCCATTCTGCTGACACACAGAACTCCAAAGGGCAATTTTGGCTCAAGGATTCCCTATTGGTCTGGCTGAACTTTTTTGGAATTTTGTTGCAGTCTAAGACTCTAGTTCCTACCCAATCCTCCTTCCTTCCCTCACATTCCTTGGAGTCAAACCTGCAGTCACAGTGTGAAGGTTCATCCTGCCTTCTCTTCCCTTATCTAATAAATGAGTACTCTTCTAGTCCTGTCTTGGCATCTGCTTCTCCCCAGACTTGAACTAACACAGGAGTCGAGGAATTTCAAAGCACCAGGAAGAAAGTTGTTAAAACGTGAAGCAAGTGTTAGAAAGCCAAGTTTTAAGTCCTTTGAACTCTGACATTAAGATACCAGCTGTGGGCTGAGCGTGGTGGCTCACCCTATATTCCCAGCACTTTCAGAAGCCAACGTGGGAGGATCGTTTGAGGCCAGGAGTTCAAGAACAGCCTGGGCAACATAGTGAGACTCTGGTCTCTACAAAAAATAAGAAAAATTAGCCAAGTGTGTTGATGCGTGCCTGTAGTCCCAGCTAATTGGGAGGCTGAGGCTGGAGGATCTCTTGAGCTCATGAGTTTGAGGTTACAGTGAGCTATGATGGTGCCACTGTACTCCAGCTTGGGTGACCTCTGAGATCCTGTCTGTAAAAAAAAAGAAAAGAAATAAAAGATACCAGGTGTGGAATGATTCTTGGTGATTACAAGGCCCAGCACCAAGTAATTGAAGATTAAGCACTTACAAAAATAGTTTACTGTAGGGCCTTTTATTTTTGCTGGTGGCTGAAGACAAAGGATAGTTGTTTGGTTTGTTTGGATACCCCAAACTTGATGAATTTATCACACTGTTCAAAGGAAACACTAAAAACATAGCCTGGTATCTCTGAAGAAAAGTTTTCAGTAGAAGAGTGAAATAGCTGTCCATACAAATAGCTCTAGCTAAGATCATGGTGGCTAGGGGTAGCTAAGAAAGCTAAGTGGTTTGGTTGTTACAACAGGAGACTCTTTCAGTGATATTAAGGATATTTTTATTTGTTTCTGGAATACTGATAACTTTTCAATGATAAAATAGATTTATTTCTCTAGAATATATAAGAATGCAGTCAGTAAATTCAGAAGATGATTTGGACTAAAATAGGCATGCACTATATAAGTGCGTTAAAAAAAGGTTTATATTGTTGTGAAATACTGCTATTTGTTCTCTTATCACAAATTGTAGAATGGCATTTATCAGGTTATATCTGAGCCTTGGTTTTGTCATGTGCAAAATGAAAAGGAATTCTTATCAATGAAAATTTAAAATTATCTGATAATATATTTCAGAAGTATATTTCCTGTGGGGAGGAAAATTTCTCCTTGACCCATTGCATAACAAAAATCGTCTGGAGAATGAAAAGTCCATATAGAGAAAGCAGAGTTAACATGTAGAAATAGGGAGACATCATTCTGATGCCATCAGTTGAGTCCCATGTACATGTCTAAAGCAAAACAAATGCTTGAAGCCAACACATTTTCTTTTTTATTTAGACCAGTTTAGGATGGAATTCTATAATTTTCAACAAAGAATTCTAATATAACTACTATCTTAATAGCACTCATCAATAGCACCATATTCTTAACATTATTGTAGGGACTTTCTGAGTGTAATTACTAAAAAATTAGCATACTCCTGAGGTTATGACTGTGATTAGTGACCTCCCAAGTCACAAGCCTGGTCTTTTGGATTAATAGAGAAGGAAAGGTTTTAGAGTTCCATATCCAGTGACTATACTATTGGCACCATTCTAAGGCTTGAAGAGAAATCCTAGTTACCTGATAAGACACGTAATAAACTTTTAAAATAATCCGGTAATTCTTGGTTAAATGTTCATTTAGTTTATTACTAAAACTGCTGGATAATTCTGTATTAAATATTATAGCTACTATTTAATTTACTTCTTGTTAATAAAATAGTGTGTTAAATTTACAATTAGGGTTTATGGGGAATTGAGGCACAACATTCTATGCTGTTCTTGGTTTTCATCTACTCATTAGCAGTGAGTATGAAAAGGTAATGGAAAAAGTAGGGCTAGAAAGCATTGATTTTTGTGTATTTTTTAAAATTCAATTTAGATTCCTTTGTAAAGAAAATGAGTAATGGCTGGGCGCAGTGACTCACGCCTGTAATCCTAGCACTCTGGGAGGCCGAGGCGGGTGGATAGCTCAAGGTCAGGAGTTCGAGACCAGCCTGAGCAAGAGCGAGACCCCGTCTCTACTAAAAATAGAAAGAAATTAATCGGACAACTAAAAATATATATATAGAAAAAATTAGCCGGGCATGGTGGCGCATGCTTGTAGTCCCAGCTACTCGGGAGGCTGAGGCAGGAGGATCGCTTAAGCCCAGGAGTTTGAGGTTGCTGTGAGCTAAGATGATGCCACAGCACTCTAGCCCAGGCAACACAGTGAGATTCCGTCTCAAAAAAATAAATAAATAAATAAGAAAACAATTTCTTAACTTCTTTTATCGTTTTTTTTTTCTTTCTTTTTTTACTTTTTGAGACAGGGTCTCACTCTGTCACTC
Organism: Propithecus perrieri; assembly: GCA_963574695.1. NCBI lineage: Eukaryota > Metazoa > Chordata > Mammalia > Primates > Indriidae > Propithecus > Propithecus perrieri. Next base: position 10,495 of record CAUYRB010049921.1, read on the forward strand.
AGGCTGGAGTGCAGTGGCATCATCATAGCTCACTGCAGACTCGGTCTGCTGGACTCAAGTGATCCTCCTGCCTCAGCTTCCCAAGTAGCTGGGATTATAGACGTGTGCCACCACACCTAGCTGCTTATTTTATTTATTTATTTGTTTACTTATTATTTATTTATTTATTTGAGACAGGGTCTTGCTATGTTGCCCAGGCTGGTCTTGAACTCCTGGGCTCAAGTGATGTTCCTACCTCAACCTCCCAAAATGCTGAGATTACAGGCCTTCAGCCACCTCGCCCATTTCATCTTGACAGTTTGTGAATGGTCTTTCTCATTTAAGAAGTCTGGAAGTTGATTGATTTATCATTTAGGAATTCTAGAAAGCATAACATGTCCATTTTATAATAGTTAAACGATCAGTCATTTTTAGTAAATAAAACAATCCTGTTACTGAATGATTCTTATTAAAGAATGTAATTTTACAGTATTATTATGGAATTGCTTATTTATTGGTAGGGGCAGATCCAGGTTTTGTGGGCCTATGGATTATGCAAGGGGGCCCTTTTCATTGTGGTAAAATATATATAATGTAAAGTTACCATTTTAATGGCATTGAGGACATTTACAGTGTTGTGCTTCTACCACCACTATTTCCATAACTTTTTCATCATCCCAATCAGAAACTCTATACCCATTAAACATTAATTCTCCATTCCCTGCTCCCTCTCAGTCACTGGTAACCACCATTCTACTTTCTGTCTCTATGAATTTGTCTATTCTAGGTACCTCATATAAGTGGAATCATACAATATTTGTCCTTTCATATCTGACTTATTTTACTTAGCATAATGTTTTCAAGGTTCATCAATGTTGTAACGTGTTAGAATTTCATTCTTTTTTAAGGCTGAAGAATATTCTATTGTGTGTATATAGTACATTTTGTCCATTTATCTGTTGATGGACATTTGGATTGTTCCTACCTTTTGGTTATTGTAAATAATGCTACTATGAATATTGGTGGAATCCTTCTGCTTTCAATTATTTTGGGTATTAGCGGACATCTTCTAAAAAAGGTTACAAAACAATAAATACAAATTTAAGTACAGCTGTCAATATTTGGAATGAGAAAAGAAATCACAGAAAATCACAATTTTTTAAAAGCTGACAAAAACCACAAACATCACAAAATTCAAAAATAACTTATTATTATCAACAATGATAGAGCTCTGTAATACATCTTTTGACCGCATACTCCTTGATCACCTCTTCGTAAGACAAGAGTTTTATAATATCATCTTCTACACAGACAATGAAAAGATAATTCCTCTAACACGGTTGCTTGAAAATTTGTTTTTTATTATTAAGAGTTTAGAAAAATTTCTTTTAGCCTTTCAAGTAAGTATTGGTGATTCCACGTCTCTTCGTTTCCTCAGCAGTGTCTTTCACTGTCGGTGCTTCTAGCCTAAGGGCAAGCCCTTGGGAGCTGCAGCGCATCGATCTCCCTCCACAGTGTCACAGGTCCAGCTCAGGCAAGTCCTCAAAGTCCCTGGTCTTCCCCCACTCCCCAAACTCTGCCTTTGCCAGGTTGGTCCTGGGTTGGTGGGTGTAGTGGCAATGAGCCTGGGTCACAAACAGTGGCTCGTTTAGATTCTTCTCCTTGGGAGTAAAGATAAACTCCAGATAATCACTGAGGTCCACCAGGAGGATGCAGAGGGCTGGTGGATATGGAGGTAGTACTGTTAGCCTCAAAACAATGCCCAGGGAATAGTGGGTAACTCCTTGGCTGGGACGGAGCTCTGTGGTTCCCATGCTCCTGAGGTTACTGCTTCCTTCCTGTGTCCAAGGAGAACATGGCCTTCAAAGGGAGCTTATGTGAGGGACTTGGATACTAAGACTTCCTTAGCCTCTGTCCACTGGGCCAAATGAGGGACAGTGAGTGACCTGCTTTGTTAAGAACAATCCTACACGCGCAGCGGACTACTTGCCAATCTGTGCAGCCCTCTGCACAGTTGGAGCCCAAAGATGCTCACTCAGTTCCAGGCTTAGTACCCAGGAGCCAAATCAGGGAATATTTAAGTAATTTCAATTTTACATTCTGTGTCTTTAGTGGTTGTGAGTGTTTTACTAGTAGAATTAGTCCCTGGTTCTCTGGAACTCCTCATGACATGTTATTTAGTTCAGTAAATAATTTCTGAGTTCCTTCTATGTATCATGCTTAATGCTGAGCACTGGTATGAGATAATTATACTGGTAGCACTGGCAGAATGCAATATGCAGGCATTATTCTATACTTACAGACTTAAAAGTCATAACTCAGAAAAATGATTCCTTACATTTGTACAGCACTTCAAAGACTCTTCAAAATACTTATAGGACTTATCCTCATCACTCTGTAAGGTATTATCATCTTCATTGTATAAACAATAAATAGGCTTGGAGAAGTTACCTAAGGTCACATGGGAGAACTGGGACTTAAATCCACGTCTTTGGAATCCTAGTCCTCTGGTGCTTTTACTATACCACAACCTCTTCTGGACTCCTCCAGCAAGTCTCAAAAATCTGCCTCTGTAGGTTGAGGGAATCAGGCTATTCTCACAGCGCCAGACTATCACCCACAGATTACTTACTAATTGCTAAGGTAAAATGTACTTTTACAATGAAGAGGTCTAGCAGCTACCACTTGAACCAATTGATCAAACTTAGTTTTATTAATAGTGGTACAACCTGGTATTATGCACCTTCTGGCATATGATACAATATAAACAATATCATCTGTAGTATGTTTTTTGACAAAAAATGTTTCACTTCCATCAAATCAACCCTCTAGCATCTAGACTTAGCCTGCAGTTTACAGGAAATACAGGGAAGAGAGGAACAAGTTAGATGACATGGGAAAACAAATGCACAAATACGGAATGAGGAACATTTTACAAGACTCCTAGTTTAGACTCTTCAAAGAGTCATTGTCAGGAAAAAGAAAATGCACGACCTTTGACTGAATCCTGGTTAAAAAAGAGTTACAAACGACATTATTTAATTGAATATGGCATTTGCTTGCTAGTAGTATACACAGTGAATTTTCTTAGGAGTGATAATGACATTGTAGTTTTAGGCTTGGAGAAGGATACTGTTCTTATTCTGAGGAAATGCATGTTAAAGTATTTAATTATGAAATGTTATGACGTAAAGTATTAGTTCGAAATGTTAGGACGTCGGCAATTTGAAATGGTTCAACAGTAACACACACGTACTTAGATACAGAATAGGAGTGGAGAGCGAGCGAACAGAAATGGCAAAGAATTGTTTGACCTAGGAGGAAGGTATACAGGTGCTCACTGTTCTTTCAACTTTTCCGTAAGTACTAAAATTATCGTAATAAAATGTTACTGATTACGCCTGTCCTCGGCGGAGCTGCCTCGGGCTCGAGCCGCCCGGTGAGCCCACGACCGCCCCGGCTCAAGCTCCCCGCGGGCCGCGCTGCGCGTGCCCAGAGGCTCCGCGGCGCCCGCCCCGCCCCTCGGGCGTACGTGTGCGCGCAGGGCGCAGGCGCGCGGGGCCCGGCAGCCCGCGAGACGTCAGCTGCGGGACGCGCCGAACGTCTGAGGTGCGGGAGCTGCGGGAGGATGGAGCCGCTGAAGGTGGAAAAGTTCGCGACCGCCGACAGGGGAAACGGGCTGCGCGCTGCGGTCGCGCTGCGCCCGGGGGAGCTGCTCTTCCGCTCGGACCCCCTGGCGTACACGGTGTGCAGGGGGAGTCGTGGCGTCGTCTGCGACCGCTGCCTCCTCGGGTACGTACGCAGCGCCCTCGCCCACCTGAGCCCCGAGCGGCGGGGGGCCCTGGTGCTGGGGTGTCGGGCTGGCCTCCCCTCGCAGGACTGCGCCTGGCCGGGCCGCACTGGCGCTTGGCGGTGCTGCCTAGGTGCTGTGCCCCGCGTTCCTCCTGACGCGTGTTCCCGGGGGCGGGTCGCGGCAGACAGGCCCCGCTTGAACCCCCCCCCCGGGTTGTCGCGGCGGGGGCAGGGGGGAGTCCCAGTCGCAGCCCCCGCGGCTTTGCAGGGCAGAGCTGGACCCGCGACCCCCACCCCGCCCCCTGGGCTGCGGTAGGCATTGGGGGAGCCGGTTGGACAGACTCAAGGGGAAGCGTTGGGCCGTGGGTAATTTTGCTGGGGAACAAAAAGTCTGTGTCCTGTCCGACAAGCTTCATTTGGTGCGACTGTGGAAATCACAGGCGGCGGGGGTCGGTGGGGGTGGGAGCAGAGATATGCGTAAGTCAGGTTCATTGCAAAAGCCCCACTGGGAAAGGACGGGGCTTGCGTGAGGTAGGAGAATCCTGATGTTGTTTATGGTGCACTCCTGTGGACTAGGTTCTTTGTGGCTTGGGGATGCGAAGATGAACGGGACATCCTTAAGAATCCTTAAAGAGCGGATTAAGTGAGAGAATAACGGTGTATCAAAGGGGCTGAACTGGAGGTGCAAATAATGTGCTGTGGGGGCATAAGCTATTCGGGTACCACGGTGTGCTTTGGCAGTTAATGGCTGTGCAGGCATGTCTAACTCTTAACCGCCTATCTAGATGGAAGAATTCATGTGAAAGTGTTTCGGAAGTCTGGAAGCTCTGTGCAATTTAGAGTGCTGTGCAAAAGCAATTTATGGAAATGTGTAACATATATACATAGTCACAGGAATTGCATTCAATCAGCAAATGTTACTGAGCTTCTACCTGTGCAAGGGGGAAGAACTGTGTTTTGAGATAAGTGGGATGATTTTGTGCATGACTGTTTTTCAGACCCGTCAGTCTGAGATTGGGGTGGGTGGAGGTTGAGAGGTAAGTGCAAAACTCTTATCTGTAATTTGAACATTAATCTTACTTTGTTCCTATTTCATTCATGATTAAGCAATTTGACTTTGCATTTCAAAGTTACCAATAATAATTTTATTAATATCTGTTGCTATCTGAAGTTATAATATAACTACAAAAAATCTGTTGAGAGAGCACCTTGGAAGTTTTTATAAACTGTGTGGTTGAAAACAATTCATTCCTTTCAAGACTTGACGTTTTGCTGAAAGCCCTGACATTTAAAGTCATAGATCTTTGATTCTCTTTCAGGTAAATTGGGCTCTTCATCCTGTTAAATCCTTTGGAGGATTGAATGTCCAGTATAGAAAACTTACTGTTTCATAAGCCCTATAATATTAATTGATGGAGAAGATGTGGGTCATCTTGCAGATAAAATAAAATTTCCATGTTTAGTACTTGGAACAGAAAAGTTTTGGAATGAATAAATGGTAACATCTTAGTAACTAAATCATCAGAGCTGAACTTGAGTCATACGACACATGGAATTGTCCATTTTCCAAAATAAACTACACAAACCCTTTGTGGGTGGGATGCCTCTTGATTTACCAAGCTATTTCATTATTGCTGTTTATCATGCATTTTTCTTATTTGCAAGAATGATAGTGATTTGAACAAAATAGGAGTTTCATAAAAGGGTATTTGGGAGTGTTGCTTTAAAGTGTAGAGAAACCTCGATCTGAACATGTGCAGGGACCAAGTCAAAATTGCACTGTAGAAGTAGTTGGGCTGGAGGCTGGGGAGTATATCACTTCTGTTGCCTGATAATATTGGATTCTGCAGCTTGTACCACCAGCACCATAGACACTGGACTCTGCTGCTGCTGCTGATCTTTGGGAAGCTGGTTGTTGCTGGAAAGTTGTTCCCTCAGCCATTGTTCTTTGTGATGTTAGCTTCTGATTTTAAGTCCTCAGTGAGTGCCTTGGATTGGCTGAACTTTGGTCATTGCCTGTACTCTAACTGCAAGGGAAGTTGAGAAGGTGAGTATTTGGCCTTTTTGGCTTTTAAGATAGGAGGCAGGCTCTACTTGCCACCAATAGTCATCTAGTGGAGAAATAAACATAAACATAAAAAAAGGAATATAAGTAAATGCCAAGCATCTAAATGCCAGCAGGGTTTTCTACCTAACTGTCCCCTGCTTTCTGCTACCTTCCATTTGAATTAAGTATGGAGTGAAAATGTTAGCTTGTAACAATCAATAGTTCATGGAAAGGAGAAAATCAAAATAGAATAAAAAACCAGATATTTACTATAACTACTGTCATGTGCTATATAATGACATTTTAGTGAATAATGGAACATATATATAACAGTGGTCCCAGAAGATTATAATACCATATTTTTTACTGTACTTTTTCTATGTTTAGGTATGTTTAGATACACAAATACTTTCTGTTGTGTTATAATGGCCTATAGTATTCAGTACAGTAACATACTGTACAGGTTTATAGCCTAGGAGCAATAGGCAACACCTTACAGCCTATGTGTGTAGTAGGGTACACCAACTAGGTTTGTGTAAGTACAGTCTGTGATGTGTGCACAACAATGGAATCACCTAATAGCACATTTCTCAGAACATATCCCTGTCTTTAAGTGACACATGATTATACTTTATTAGTCTCCAAAAATGATTGTTGCAAAGTTCTACACGATTTCCTTTGGCCTAGGGCAGTTTTGGTTAGTGCTTTAGTTCTGTTTATTTATTTATTTTTTTTGAGACAGAGTCTCACTCTGTTGCCTGGGCTAGAGTGCCATGGCGTCAGCCCAGCTCACAGCAACCTCAAACTCCTGGGCTCAGGCAATCCTTCTGCCTCAGCCTCCCGAGTAGCTGGGACTACAGGCACGCACCACCATGCCTGGCTAATTTTTTTCTATATATTTTTAGTTGTCCAGCTAGTTTCTTTCTATTTTTAGTAGAGATGGGGTCTCGCTCTTGCTCAGGCTGGTCTCAAACTCCTGAGCTCAAACGATCCACCCGCCTTGGCCTCCCAGAGTGCTAGGATTACAGGCATGAGCCACTGCGCCTGGCCAATTAGGGTTTGATATGTTGAGTGATAAAGGATACAGATTATAGGGATTAGACCTTACTTAACTGTGGGAGTTGGTAAAGATGCTGTTGCGTTTGCATTGTGTGGTGGGCCTGAAGTTATTGTGAGTCAGCAGAACTGGCAGGAAGATAAGCTGGAGGTCAAGTGGGAGAAGGGAAAACCAAATTAGAACTAATAAAGATAAACTGGAACCTGTGTCTGTCTCTTATTGCC
>CAUYRB010049923.1:0-49492 GCA_963574695.1 Propithecus perrieri
GTTTTTTTCTTGCTGATTTGCTTGAGTTCTTTGTAGATTCTGGTTATTAGCCCTTCATTGGATGTGTAACTTGAGAATATTTTCTCCCATTCTGTAGATTGTCTATTTGCTCTGTTGATTATTTCCTTAGCTGTGCAGAAGCTTTGTAGTTTAATCCAATCCTATCTTTTTATTTTTATTGTGGCCGTGATTGCCACTGGCATCTTAGTCACACATTCTTTGCATAGGCCAACATCTAGAAGAGTTTTTCCTATATTTTCCTCTAGAATTCTTATGCTTTCATGCCTTATATTTAAGTCTTTTATCCATCTTGAGTTAATTTTTGTGAGTGGTAAGAGATAGGAGTCCTGTTTTATTCTTCTGCATGTCGTTATCCAGTTTCCCCAGCACCATTTATTAAATAGGGTTTCATTTCCCCAGTGTGCATTGTTCTCTGTTTTGTTGAAGATCAGTTGGCTATATGTGGATGGTTTTATATCTGGGTTCTCTATTCTGTTCCATTGGTCTATGGTCTCTGTTTTTGTACCAATACCATGCTGATTTGGTTACTATAGCCTTGTAGTATAGTTTGCAGTCTGGTAATGTGATGCCTCCAGATTTTTTCTTTTTGCTCGGGATTGTTTTCGCTACTTGGGCTCTTTTCTGGTTCCAAAGGAAGTATAGAATTAATTTTTCTAGACCTGTTAAATATGACGCTGGCATTTTGATGGGGATTGCATTGAATCTTTAAATCGCTTTGGGTAGCATGGACATTTTAACAATGCTGGTTCTACTTAAATGTATACGCATTTGTTTTCCAAAGAGAACTCCACGCCACCACTGTAAACGGAAAGCCAGTACCCCGTCCACAGACAGAAGGTCGCCATGTAACAAATACAGTGAAAACCACACAATTGTTATTCAAACTCTCAACGAAGAAGAGCCCAAACTCCATAAAACAATTTAAAGAGGTTTCTTCTGTGCCGAATATGTGCGACCATGGCCCGGAGAGCCACGCCCAAGAAGCCTTGAGCAAGTGGTCTCACAGTGGTTGTGTTACAGTTGGTTTCATACATTTTAGGGAGATAAGAATTATATGTAAAGTCATAAATCAATACCTGGAAGACGGACACTGGTCTGGCCTAAAAAGGCAGGACATCTCGAAGCAGGGGATTGATTACAGGTTATAGGTGGGCTTAAAGATTCTTTGATTTGCAATTGGTTAAAGAAATGAAGCTTTGTCTAAAGGCTCGGAACATTTTAAGATAAGGAAGTCTGTTAATCAGAGACAAGCCCCTGTACATATATTAGACATATACCAAGACTCAAGTGATCTGTTAAGTAAATTGGTGATCTGCAGGTGTGGTTTAACCTCTGTCTTACAGGGCCTTAGGCTTGTTAATGATTTTGTAACTCCAAAACCGACAGGGCACAGCTAGGCGTGTCTGATCTCCCTACCCTCATGGCCCATAACTCAGCTTTAAGGGTTTTTTGGGGGAAGGGGTCCTCTTGGCCAAGAGGGGTCATTCAGTCAGCTGGGGGTGAGGCTTAAGATTTTATTTTAGTTCACAAATGTTAGCCCCCAAGGTTTCCCTTCTCTCTCTGTAAAAAAGGGAAAAGAGCAAGGATAGATCGGTGTTGATGTCATCGTCACAAGCACAGGGACTGACGAAACCTGGGGCCGGGAGGGCAGGCAGGAGGGAAGCAGGGTGGACAATAATTTGCCACCAGCAAACACAGTGCCCTGGATGTGCCCTCCTGACTCACTCTGAGTCTCCACTTCCACTCGTCTTTAATGACCTCTCCTCAACCGGGCAAGTGAGAATCAAACTAAGTGTCCAGAACTCATTACTTTTTAAATACAACTAAATTCCTATTCTTAATTATATTTATTTTTTTCTTTTGCAACAACCCATTCCAAATGAACCTATTCTTAATTTTAAAAGCAACATTTTCCATTTCTCAATAAAAAAAGAACTCTTCAGCCCTAACCTAAACATTAAAATATGGTATGTTTTATTAGGGGGGTAAAATTTTAACACACCTTTTCATTGCTCACATCATGTAAGAAGATTCGTCCCATCCCTGTGTTTCCAGAAATAGAATATTATCTGCAACCTTATCCCCAAAAGACTTCCCCTTTCCAGCTGCAGAGCCGAGAGGAGTCGTTTCTGCTCAGTGCCTGCCCAGTGGGGCTTGGGCCCGCCCTCCGCCTGGGGGACCCGCAGTGGGGTCACACCGGAATGTGGCAGAATGCACAGGTGCTGGCACAGCTCCTCAGACGATGGACGCTTACTTCCTTCTCCAGCCCCTCCAAAGTCATGTTTCCTCCCTTTGGAGCCTTGCTTCATGGACCGGCACTGGTGACAGCTGTTGCGGTCTAGAGTCTCTGCCCTGCTCAGAGTCAGGGGACAGCAGACTCCCACGGTGACAGTCCAGAGGGACAGTGCCCTGTTCATTTTATCTCCCCAGCCTCTGGCACGTGGGTGGTGCCCCGAAGGCGGAGTGAATGCAGGAACCCTCCAGGCAGCACAGGCCTGCCTGCAGGTGAGCTGGCGCCAGCCTGGTGGCTAACGCGCTTCTCTTCCCAGACTTCTCAGTGTCCATGGCCACGCCGTTCTTTTTACTACTCACAGTGCAGTGCCGGGAATTGGGGGTGGTGGCCTGTCTCCAGGATGACCCCGTGGTCCCCACCTTCTGGTTCTCGTGTCCATTAGGCCCCTCCCACTCTGTGTGATCCACAATGGCCGGCAGAGGTGGCAGTGTATCACCTCCCAGGCTATGTTACGAATGACACTGACTTTCACTTACTCTTGAGTCCCTCACCCCGGAGGAAGTCAGCTGCCTATTGTCAGCCCATTGCAAGGACCCTGGCACAGGCCTACCCGGTGAGGGGCTATGTGCTGAAGGTCTGGGACGTCCTGCCTGCAGCCAGGTGACAGCCTCTGTGGAAGCTGATCCTCCAAATCCCGTTTGCACACTCCCCAGCCTCGGTGACCAGCCCCTTTTCTGGGGTCAGGGCCACATTTCCATTGCTTTGCCGGACACTTGTCTGCAGATGAGCCGCCGGCCCCCCCAACCCAGCACATGCAAAACTGAGCACGTCACCTCCCTCCCACCGAGTACCCGCACGGCCTCTGCCCCCCTTGCCCCACATCCGGTGCCGGGCCCTGCTGGGATCCTGCCTTCTCCGTGTCTCTCCCATCTGTCCCGATTCCCACTCTCACTGCAATCACCCCTCATCTGCACCAGGGGAGGGTCACTTTGCCTTTCTGCTGGTGACCTAGAATGGCCTCAGCTGGCGTCCCAGCTTCCAGAAACCATCCTCCATACGTCCGTGAGTAGCTTTTTAAAGAACAATCTAAACGTGCCGTGCCCCTGCTTTAAAACTGTCCATGGCTGCCTTTTGCCAGAAACACAACCTTTTAGTAAGACCTTCCAGGCTAAGACACAGCCCCACCTGTCCCTGCAGCTGGAATACCCACGCTCAGCCCCTGCTCCAGCCCCGGGGCTCTTGCCGAGGCTCAGTCCAATCACCCGAGGACCTTCTGCCCACGACCGGCTCCACGCCCAGACAGTCTGATTTCATGCGTCTGCAGCATCTTTCGTAACAACTTCGTTGATATCTAATTCATACACCACACAACTGACCTACTTAAAGTATACAATCCAACGGCTTTTAGTCTGTTAAGAGTCGTGCAACCTTCGCCACATTCCATTTCAGAACATTTTCATCACCCCCAGCCCCCAGACCCAGGAGCAGCCACTCCCCATTCTCCCCCAGCCCCCCATTCCTAGGCAGCCACTAAGTGTACTTTCTGTCCCTGCGGATGCCAGGCAGGAGTCCTTTCGTTACATAACAGCTCTCCAGTGAGGCTAGAGCAACCAGGGTGAGAACCTCCGGCCAGACCAGACCCCTCTCTGCTTTTGCTCGCGGGCTTCGCTCCGCTGGGGGTGTTTTTCTTCCATTTCTGTGTTTAAAATTCTCCCCACACTTCGAAGCACAGATACAACCTCCCCCATTACCATCACTATCTCTCTTTTCCTCAGTGTACCCCTGCATTGCCTAAATAGCCAGGGGGAAAGGCCCAAGGCAAGTAATGTGCTCTTCCTCCACAGTCCCACTGTTCTTCGCGGCACTGGGGCCATGTGCTCACTGGAGTTCCCTTCTGGTCCCCACCACACATTCCTAGCCCGCAGGAACCATTTCTAACTCGACTCTGAATCCCCACAGTGACTACGGCACGGTGTCTTCACATAGTAGGTGCTGAAAATGTATGTTCCAAATACACAAGAATAGCTTCCAAACTTCCCCACCGTTACAGATTTCAAACAAGAGGACACCTTAAAAATCTGTAACACTCAAACTAAATCCCTATTTTTTTCTTAGTGATAGTAACAATGAAATTATTACAATGCCAAAATCTTTACACACACAGGCACGCGCAACCACCTGCACACAGACACGGGTGTGTGTATATTTGTGGGTGTATGCATGCTTGTATGGTACATATATAATTTTTAAATCTCCACCACAGTGAGCAAGGACAGTTATAATAAGACACATGCAATTATTTAATCTACCATCATATGGGAGGCACCGTTCCTTAAAACATTTCATGGAAACCATATGCAAAGAATTTTTTTTTAACAAAGGATTTTGAAAGCGAACAGGCCACATGTTCGCATCATCGGAATGTATAAACAGCAGAAGTACAAGAAGGCCGCCCGCCCCGTGGATCGAGTGATCACAAGCGTGCCTCTTCAGGGGACGCCCGCGTGGGCAGTGTAAAATGAATTATGCAGGCAGCAAGCAAAACAAAAGACCCAGACGGTACAGTCTTCAGCTAAAACACAGGATTCATCGATAATCTAGATGCTGCCTTAAAATGGATTAAATACACTTGAAAAAAACCATACACAGTAATGTCACGAAGAGCCTTATCTAACCTAAATGTCTTTTTTCCACGCTTTCTCGGCTGGTGTTTCTTTCCCGATGCGAAGCTCCTCTTCGCATGAATTATTTTATTTCTATTGTCTGTTTCAAATAAGGAAAAGCCGATCCCGCCAGAACAGGTGCTCGGAGGGGACGGTTCTCTCCGCTCGCTGTGCGCCCTGCCTCCGTCACTTGAGTTTGACTCAGCTCCGTCAGTGAAAAATTAGACTTCATTTCAGTATGCTAATAGCAATCTCTCCAAAACAATGTAATCAAGGCCTCATGTGCACCTATAATTTCATCCTTGACACAAGCCTGACAGCTATTTATTGTCTGAAAGGAAAAGAGGGGAGGGGGGAGGAGGGGAGAGGGGACTCCTACGAGCCCCCTCCCCCAGAACAAGCCCAGCAGCTTTCTGTTTGAAGGCAGAGTCTTTGCAAAGTCCAAAAAAATGGCAATAATCATGGGGTTTACATATGTCTTGTCTTAAGCAATCAAGGCAGAGAGTTAACAGAGAAGCACATTCAGATGTGCCAATTCCCAAACCGCTCACCTCTGATGAGCCAGCTGTGAGCCGCGATTGTCACATTATAATTTAGGCAAAGGGAAAAAAAAAAAGGCATCAGAATACACACTGGATCAACATAATTATTCACAGCAGGATGCTGCAGAATTAATTTAGCCAATCAGAATTATACTTGGGGGCTGGGCGCATTGCAGAGATCAAGGAGAGAAAGCAGGAGAGAGGGAGGGGGAGGGGGGAGGGGAGAGCTGTTTTCAACACCTTCATGGCATTTGGATAATCCAATCTTGAATGTATTTTGAATGCATGTACGTGCAATGTTGTTTCTTTTTCATTTATTTACAAACACCTATGCAACACTCACGATGTGCTAGTCACCAGTCTAAGCACTTCCCAAATATTAACTTATGTCATCCCCATGACTCTGAGGTAGGTACTATTATTACCCTTGTTTTACATACTGAAGCTCAGAGAGGTTCAAATACTCGCAAAGGTCACACAGCTGAAAAGTGGCAGAGCCAAAAATGGAACCCAGGCAGGCTGGCTCCGGAGGCAACTGAACAGCACATTTTAAAGGCTCTTGCTCTGAAACAAAGCAATTAGCGATAAGAAGGCACATCCTGGCTGGCGATGCGCATTTAACCTATAGCATTATGTAGCAAAAGGGTCACCCTTCCTATGTTCCTTTAAGCTGATTTTCCTAAAGATGGTGGCAATCGGGCACTGCTAAATCTGGCTGCTATACTTTAGGGCTGTTAACCAACCTGTCCAGGAATTTTCAAACTGGGAAGAGCACACGGCCGACCCCCAAGCATCACAGGGGGCTAACCCCCAAGTCTCCCAGGGCTCTCTGCAACTCACAGTGAAACAGCCTCAGCAACCAGGGTGGCATCTCAGCCTCCCCTCATTGACACAGTCTCCAGATAGAACAGCAGCAGACTGGAATCCAGGAAATGGATGGCAAGGAAGGGAAAAGAAAGGAAGAGTGGGCTGCTCAAAGGATAAGAGTTCAGTTAAACGCCTGGCATTAAAACACAGATAAAAGCTTGAAGGAGAAATTAGAGGCCACGCTGAAACAACTTTTTGCCTGGGTTTGTGTCTGCAGAGTCAGGTTTGCAATTGCAGGAGAGGATGCCTGCCTTTGCCGTGGGCACGGGGTGGCTTTAAACCAAAGCAGCCCCCTCGCTCCCCTGCTTGGAATTGTGTCCTGAGGGCGGTATCGCGGGAGCCGGGAGGAGCCCTGGTTTCCTTGTGAGAGTTGGGCTTCCGCGCGCATTTGCTGCTCCTGGTAATGGGGGGAAACGACAGGGAGCGACCTGGGGTTTTATGTCTGGCAATAATGTTTGATCTATGCCATTGTCAATGAGAACTGTGATTTAATCCATAAGGATATAGAGCCTCGTGATGAAAGGGGAATAACGACAAATCCTGATTAACAATCGCGGCTACACTAAAGCAGGTTACCATAGTAACAGGGCTGAAATTATACAACAAACTGGGATGCCATACCAGGCAAATTGCTCCGTGAAGGGGCCCTTTTCTGAAAGCATTTGGCTTTCTGTGTTCTCGAAAAATTAAGATTCGAGCTCCTTACTTTCAACTGGTATTAGCTTTTCCTCTCTTTTTTCTCTAAACACTGCCTCTTCAGTTGGTCTCAGAAAATATGAAGGATAAATATGTACGCACAGGAAATGTAGCAAACAATTAAGCACATTTCAGCTCCTCTTTCCCCTGAAATAAGAGGACAAAACAAAATTATGGTAAAGGGAACCTTCCTTTCATATCATTCTTTTGGTAAAATCATGTTTAATTCCTTGATTGAGGGGACTGGAGCGTCAAAGTGTGCCCCAGTGAAAAATCCTACTTCTCACTCCTTATAACAAAGTTCTCAGGATTTGTCGGGGGGAAAGGACCGAAATAAAAGATCAGAGTGGGGACTGGGAAAGTATTTCCTTTGTTCCCAGGGATGTTTAATTTTTAATTAGGATTTTAAAAAATAAGAACATGGTTTTAAAATAATGTTGTTTCCCAACATTTACTCAGCGTAATTTCAAAAACTAGGCAGTAAGTGAATCTGCGTTGGTAAACATCACTTTAAAACTATTATGGCTATTACCGCAACTGACTTTGGCAGCGAACCTTTACAAAATAGATCTTATCAAATAGTCTAGGAAAAATCTACTGCATTTAAACATCAGACTCAATGTCCTCTTCCAGTTGCAGAGGAATACAAAGTGAGACATTAAAAATGAACAGAAAAATCATAGTCTTTGCACCAGGTCAACACAAGCAAAGAAATTTTTTTGAAAAGCAGATATTTATCAAGGGGTGGATTCCTTCTCTCTGGCCCCATTTATCTGTATGTCTTTAAGAGGTACAACAGTGCTCACTGCTTTGAAGTCATGATACAAATTATGTGCACAACGAAAGTCAGAAGGTTGGGATATGACTCCATGCAAGCTTAGCTCTCAGGTTTCCGTGTGTCCTCTGAGTACGTTTTCTTTGTCTCTGCTGTCACTATCCCTGCACTCCCAAGTGGCTGGGTGAAGGGGTGAGGGGAGATGGCTAGGCCTATGTGGGTGACATCGTATGTCTCATGCGCTGGTGTGGGTTTTCCTTTTCTGTGCCAGACTCCTTCAGTTCAAATCTCAGCTCAGCCCTGACCAGTTGTGTGACATTGTGCAAGTCATGGAACCTTCTCCGCGTCTCAGTTTCCTCCCCTCTGAAGCTGGAGAACGGCAGTCGCACAGGCCTCCTGAGGCTGCTGGAAGAATCGTAGCTCATTCAGTGTAAGGCACACAGAACCAGGCCTGGCATACAGTAAGTGCTCAGTAGATGTTAGCTCTTCTTTCTGTGGGGGTTCAGCACCCAGGGGTCCAGCCTGGTGGCCAGGGCCTGGCAGATGGATCTCCTTTGACCCGAGCATCACTGTGTTGGATTTGAGTGCCTTCAGACAGGACGGGCTCTCCTAAATTCACCGCATTTGCCCAGCACCTCCTCTAATGTTCCCTCATTACCTGCCTGGCCTCCAAAAAGGATTTCTGTTCTCCAGCCTTATACATGTTCCTGTATATTCATGACCTTTGGGTAACTGGTTCATTTTGTCTCTGTCTCTCACTCCGGGTCTTTGATTTTTTTTTTTTTTTTTGCCTTTATTTCTGTTAAGTCTGTGTGTGTGTGTGTGTGTGTGTGTGTGTGGATCTTTCTCTTTCCTCCTCTTTATTTTCATCCTCAACTGCTTGTAATTTCTATTTTTAGCTTTATTAGAGTTTTATGTTCCCTGTTCTAATTTTTTAAAGCAAAGAAGTAGAATATATTTTTCTCTGAAAGAAACTGTTTCTTTTTATTTAGCAGACCTTGATTCGTTTTTCCTGTGCATTGGTGACATCTGAGAGAAAAGGTGTTCTCCACCCCTGCAGCAGAAAAATCCAAATTAGAAAATAGAAAAATTGGGAAATTATGCATATCACAAAATGGTTCGCGTAGGAGTTGCTCGTTCATTTGTTTTGTTTGTGATATCGGGGCCTGGGTACACTGAAACGTGAATTTATTATAGACCAGCAAATACTAAAGCTGATAGATTAAGGTAAAGCTGAACATTTAGGGAAAATGCCTGAAATCTGAAAATGAATCAAAACCAAAAACAGGAAATCTTTGAAAAACTAGGCAAATGATGGAGTTCAGGACATGCCACCCCAAAATGTGGCACCGTGGCATTTACAAAAATGAGCAGAAGCAGGAAGGTCACTCTCCGATCTTTTCCCGCCTTTCTCCCGTAAAGCAGGTCATGAGACTGTCATTTGAGGGGTTTCCTCCCTATACCTGGAGGAAAAGAACACTCCCGTCTCTGAGCATGCCGGGACACAGAGAAGAATCTGAACACCGGGCCTTGCTAAGTTCTCCCCAGCTCATCGCCAATAGGTCCCACCGCTCTGCCCAACCACACTTCTCCACACTGTCTCCTCCTCATCCAACCTAACGATAAAGATACGTCTCTTTGGATCTTCTTTCTGAAGGCTCTCATGTCATGGGAAACTTATACTAAATAAATGTGTATACTTTTCTCCTGTTAATCTGCATTTTGTCACGGGTACCTCAGGCTCGAACCTAGTAATGCGTGGGAACAGAAATCTTCTCTCCCTACACAAATAAATGGAAAATACAGACGCTTTATACACAACTTTCAGGAACACGGCCCCTCTCTACTTTTTATACTGGGGATACGTTTATCAAGACCTGTGTCATGCCAAGACTCAAAAACGCTGTTTTTAAAATAAGAAGTATTTTAAAATAAGAATATTGTTTTACCATACAATATTCAAATAAGCTCTTTTATTCACAGATTACATGGTCTTAGAATATATTAGCAAACCTGGCCCAATTAACATCATAACATTCTCAGATTCTTTCTGATGAAGTATCAACAGTGAGGAATTCATAAAACATAAGAAATTCAAACCGAAGTATTCATTGGCGTTTTCTACTCAAATACAAGAAATTCAAATTGCTCCTGCTAATGTGTTAGTAATGAAAACCTATAAAATAACAGAATCTTGGATCTCAAAAGAATAGAGGGGTCTAAGGTATCACCCAACATAGAAGCCTATTTCTCAGGGCACAGGACTAGGTGCCAGCCTCTATCTGCACATTTCTGGGGAAAGGAGCCCAGGGAACCTCTAGGCCACCTGCTCCTGGTGACTCCTGTGTTGTTGTTGTGACTCTTGCTGCTGCTGCTATTTTTACTGTGAGAGGGAATCCAAACCTCTGTGGCCAAATTTTCCACCCTTCAGGCTTATAGTTCTATGCTGGCATAGTTGTATTAATATAGGTGTGGGGTTTTTGCAAGTAGCTTTTACCCAGATAAAATTATGAAATAAATCAATAGTGAGAAACCTCTTTTTCCAAAGATGATTGAGAAGGGGAAAAAAATATGTTTAGAGCCTTTTATTTCATTCAAAATGCAAATAACTTAATTTAATCCCATAGGAAAATACAGAGTATTCTTAACAATTCAGATTACCCACTACATTGAATAAAAGAATGTCACTGAAAAAAGTGGCATATTTGAGAAGTAGAAACATCAAAGCAGCCTTCTAATTTCTTGTCCTCAAAAAGGAACTAAGTCCATATTTTGAAAATTGGTGAGCCCATGTGTCCCATGGGCCACGCTGCTCATCCCTGAAGTTGCAGGAAGTTTCTGTCCTGTCTCAGGCCTCCCTTCCTTCTCCCCTCCCTTCCCTGTGACATCCACACCCTGTCCCAGGCTCCCAAGCCTTCCCATCTTCAAGCCCCTCTTTAGAGAGCACCACAAAGCCAGCTCATGCCTATGAATCACCTCTCAAAGAGATTTCCACTTGAAAATCTATTTCCTCTATCTACACTGCACATGGTTATATTCCGTCCCCCACCTCTGAACGCCTTCCAATTTACCACCCAATTTACCAACAAAACGTTCCAGAAACAGTTGGATCAGTTCAAAGAAGCCTAGGCTTTTATTTCATCTATATACCACCCTTTGATCCAGTGAAATGAGCACTTAACTAAGAGTCAGAAGAACTACAGTCCAATCCCTGCTGCCTTATCTATTATTAGCTGCGTGGTCTTGGACATGTTACTAACCTCTCTGATCCTCGGTTTCCTTTTAAGAAAAATATGGACGATGGGGATATTTGCTCTTCTCTTCCTCTGGGTCAAATAAAACAATGTATAAAAACAGGCCTCTAAAATTATGAAACTTTATGTTTACTTAAGGGATTACCATATCTATATAATTAATGTATTAACATAGTGGTTTTCAAATTTCTGGGCAGGAGCTTACTTTAAAAAGGAATGTGCAAGGCAGGCAGCACCATCAGGCTCTGGGCTCCTCATCCTCCTCCATTCCACTGTCCGTTTTACGCACAGGATTCCAAGTGAGATTTCCACTGAGAAACAAGGTCCTCCCACTTTAGAAAAGTTCGAAAACCACGGCATTAACTGTTTTACCTCCAACATCGCATGACTGATTCCTACTAACTTTATGCTCAATGCTTCCTAATGGGTTAGCTCATTTATTATATTAATAAAAGGATTTTTTACTGAACTTTTTTTTATTTCTCAGTATACTACAATCTTCTTAGAATGAAACAGGCATAGAATAAGAAAATAAATACTGATTCCAGGTGTACATTTGAGGCAGCCCGTTTTGCTCTCAAAGAAGGCAGCTAACAACTTCCAGATGTCAAAAGCACCTTTCAGACAATTGCCAGGAACGATGGCAAGCACCACAAAGTTCCTAAATTAAACAAACCATACAACAATCCCTTCACACGACTGCACAAATGTGTAAAACAGATTTTTAAGTTAAGTTGGGAGCTAAAGGCAGAAACGCTGCTTTTGAAAGCTGGTGTCAAAACAAAGAAGGCACCAGAGATGACTTACTGAACGAGCTACCCATAATCCCAGCAAAGAGGACGTGTCTTGTTCTGCCTGTTAAACGTATGCCCTCTTCAGTACAAGCAAGGGTTCGAGATGGAAGATGGAAGAAAATTTTTGTCTTAGGCCAACACATATCATAGGTTACTGCAGATTTTGACAGAAATATATTTTTGATCTATTTATGTAGTCAAGGGGCAAACAGTCTTTTCAGAGCAAATGCAACAAAACCAAAAACAGACAAATAGGACTTAACTAAACTAAAAAGCTTCTGCACAGCCAAAGAAATCACAAAGTAAAGAGACAACATACAGAATGGGAAGAAATATTTGCAAACCATACACCCAACAAAGGACTAACGTCCAGAATCCACAAAGGACTCAAACAAATCAGCAAGAAAAAAACCAATAACACCATTAAAAAGTAGGCAAACGACAGTAACAGACATTTTTCAAAAGAAGAGATACAAATGGCCAAGAAACACATGAAAAATGCTCAACATCACTAATCATCAGGGAAATGCAAATTAAAACCACAATGAGATACCATCTTACACCATTTTGAGTGGCCGTTACATAAAAGTCAAAAAATAATAGATTTTGGCTCAAAAGCAGTGAAAATGGAACACCTACACAATCTCGGTGGGAATGTAAATTAGAACAACCTCTATGGAAAACAGTATGAAAGTTCCTCAAAGAGCTAAAAGTAGACCTACCATTCTATCCTACAATCCCACTACTGGGTATCTACTCAGAGGAAAAGAAATCATATATCAAAAAGATACCTGCATCACCATCAAACTGGTATTAACTGATCAACACATAAATGTACATATAAGAATAACATCTATTGGATGTTGGGCAGGGGGGAGGGGGGAGGGGGAGGAGGGGACGGGTATTTTCATACACAAAGAGTGCAATGCGCACCACCCGAAGGATGGACATATTTGAAACTCGGACTTGGGGTGGGGGGCAAGGGCAACATATGTAACCTAAACATCTGTACCCCCATAATATGCTGAAATAAAAAAAAAAGAAATATTGCAAGGGAAATATTAAGCGTAGAGGAGCATAGATTGGTGTGCAATTAATAAAGATACTTTAGGTTATACAGTGAAAAAAAAAAAATACCTGCACTCATATGTTTATCGTAACACAATTCACAATTGCAAAGATATGGAACTAACCTAAATGCGTATCAACCAATGAGTGGATAAAGAAAATGTGATATATTTATACCATGGAGTACTATTCAGTGATAACAAAGAACAAAACAACGTCATTTGCAGCAACTTGGATGGAACTGCAGGCCATTACCGTAAGTGAAGTAACTCAGGACAGAAAAGCAAATACCACATGTTCTCACGTATAAGTGGGACCTAAGCTGTGGGTGTGCAGGGGCAGAGGACAGTAATGAACATTGGAGACTCAGAAAGGGGAGGGTGGAGGGGGCGAGGGATGAAAAGTTACCTACTGGGTGCAATGCACACTATTCAAATGACAGATGCACCTAGAGCCCTGACTTCACCACTATACAACCCATCCATCACCTGTACCCTCTAAATTTACTGAAATAAAAAAAAGAAGAAAAAAAGAAAATGAGTCTTTTCAGGCCCACGGGAATGATGACTAGAGGTGTTCCTGATGGACTCTGCCTTCCCTGGTGGACGGCCAGCGGGGTGGACATGCAAGGGGGAAGGAGGGAGGAGGAAGAGACAATTTCTACTTTTGAGAAAGACACACAGAGAATGGGGAAGGGGGGACAAAGACATGGGTAAAACCCCCAAAGGCAGTGTGGTGTGTCCCCAGAGAGGGGGCCAGTGTTAAACCCCAGAGGCAGCTGTGATGCCGTGGCTGCCTGCGCTTCCAGCGGGGTGTGTGCCTGTATCTGTGAGGGCCCCTCGACGTGGTAAGCGCTGGTTTCCACTGTGTAAATTCAAATATGCTCCTGTAATGTACCAGTTTACTCTTAGCCCCATTTTTAAATTTATAGCACTTTTAAAAATCACAAGCCACGGCCCCTGTCAAGATGACTCCGGAAAAGGAGAATTGTGTATAAGAACAGCGAAGTATAAACACTGATAGTAAAGTGTCGAGTCCTAAAATGATGGTGCGTATTTCATTAATCTTTGACTTGTATAATTCTTACTCCATTTTCCTCTTCACCTTAAAGCAAAGCTGAGGTCAGATGTTACACGAAATTTAAATGTAATTGTGAGATTATACATTTAAGTTCCTCAGTCGGTTCCCTTAGCAACGGCTCTAACTCTCACAGTCTACCTAGAATACAGAATACTCCGGAGCGAGAGTTTTTTGGGATGGATTCCTCAGAAAGCCCACGCTGCAGTCAGAACACAGCTTGTAAAATGATGTTTAAACACACACACAAAAAAAGTAACAGCATTTTCAAGACAAAGAATGAAAGTGGGTTTATCACAGACATATTTCAACCAAACATTTGGTCTAGTTTCTCTGTTCTGCCGTAGAAGATTGCCCCCCCGAACATGGCACTAACATGGGGCGTGAAGTCACACCCGGGATGCTGTCCACGGAATGACAACAGGCCACAGGTAAACTTAGACCAGAACCTGTGCAAGAGGACGAACCTCTTCACCAAAGGGTCCCTCGAGCAAGAGCCAGCGCTGACGGTGCCTCGATGTGTGTGGGGGGGGCAGGTATGGGTGTGTCCTACTGTCACCGCATTTGAGAGCAACACACACAGATATAAATTAAAACTCCCGCTCTGTTCCAACTCATGGGGCAAGAAAAGAATGTACCTGCAGTCTGTCTGCTGACTCCCGTGCACTCAGCACTGAGAACGTAAAGTGTCGGATTGTGTTTCCAACCGGTAAACATCAGGAGTGGAAAGCCATCCTTTTTCTTGTGTTCGTATATGGTAATAGTGACTGGTCGCTACATGGAATTCTGTGAATTCACATCTACTGGAACAGCAGAAAGGTAGAAAGAGTGGAAGAGAACTCGGGAGGACAGGTGGCATGGGAAAGGCATTTTGTAATTTCTCACGACAGAAGTTGTTTAAAGACCGGACCTGAGAGGTGCGCTGAAGGGTCCCGAGAGGCATCCTGCTAAGGTTCCGCCGCAAAGAATCACAGTCGTGACAGTCGGAACCATTTCTCGAGCATTTGCCGAGGGCCAGCCCACGTGCCTAGTGCTTCGCATCCATCTTCTCACGTAACCTAACAAGGATGCTGAAACTCTGCCTTACACAGGTGCGGGCCTGAAGGGCCTCAAGGTTGCTGGGCAACGAAGCCCAGATTTTAACCTAGTTCGTGCCATTTCTAAAACATCTCTCCTGGGATGTCTGGAGGGGAGAGGCCTAAGATATATTCATGCCGTGGGCAGGGCCTCATCATTGAAGCACTGAGGTAGGAGCCAAGCAGGGCCTTCCTGGCTGGGGAGTTTTGGAGCCCGGGTGCCCCATGGACTGTGCTCTTTCTAATACTCATCAGTAACACGACTCTCATAGAGTGGCCGTGAGGATTCAATGAGCAGGAATGCGCAGCACTCAGCACCGTGGAGCTACTGCTCCACCAACAGCAATCTCCTCCCCACCACCAGTGTCCGCCTCCAACCACCCTCACCACCTCCCGCACAGCCCATGGAAAAACACGGTTCAAAAGGTACATCCCGCTGCCGACGCATCCAGGGACCACGGGCATCCTCCCAGAGCATCCACACCCAGCGTGGCTTCCCTTCCCTGAGATTCGGACGGTTCCAGGCCTTTAAAAGGCACTTGTAGGACTCAGCGCCAAGTCAGGACCCCATATGGTGCCTGTTAACATACAGTACGATTTCCATGAGACCAGGCCTACTGCAGAGGCTTCCAGCCTCCTAACCCAAGTGGCAATATGCAAATGGCCCAGGCCTTATTCCCCTAAAGTGTGGGATCCGTCCAGACTGAAAGGCAAAGACATATCTTTGTGTGCTCACTCTGCAACTATCTACTTTATGACTTTGGGTAAATTCTTTAACCCTTCTGACCCCTGGCACGCAGTAGGCATTTGGTAAATGGTAATCAGTATCTTATTACTAATACACATCTCACAGGATTGTCGTTGGGCTTTTAAACATACCAGGAAGTATATCCACATTTCTAAGTCAAGCTATTGGGAAGTAGCCCTTAATGTTTCAGGAATAACTTTGGGGCTCACTGGTTGGCAGCATGCTCTTTGTACGTGGGTGAATTATACAACATACCACTTTCTATGGACTAAATGTTTGTACCCCCCCAAAATTCACATGCTGAAGCCTAAATCCCTAATGTGATAGTACCAGGAGGTGGGGCCTAGGATCAGATCGTGAGGGTGGAGCCCCCATAAATGGAATTAGTGTCCTTTTAAGAAGACTGCTTGCTTCCTCTTCCTCTGCTCAGTGAGAAGGTGGCCATCTCTCAACCGGGAAGTGAGCCCTCACCAGACACCGAATCCCCCAGTGCCTTGATCTTGGACTTTCCGGCCTCTAGAACTGTGAGAAAATAAATTTCTGCTGTTTAAGCCAGCCAGTCTATGGTATTTTGCTACAGCAGCCGAACTGACTAAGACACCACTGTAGCCAGACCCCAGGACTGGGGATGGGAGGCTCAAATAGGGCCAAAAGATGCTACCAGGAATCCAACAACAAAAACGTCAAAGGGTGGCCTACCGGGGCTGCAGCAGAGGGCGGATTTGACGTCGTGAATGTCAGGTAAGCCACCTGAAAGTCTGAATGTGTTTTGCGAAGGAGGAGATTTCACTTCCTTAGGTGAAATTCCCTGTTTACAGAACGTTCAGGACCACCGTGGCCCCATCATCGTTTTTAATTTACGTGTCGCTCGCGTAAATTGAAAACAGCAGTCAACCTGGAGAATTTTACTGGCAAGGTGGGAGCAATTTCACTCTATCTGAACCTTGGTAGAAGATAACGCATGTCAGTCTTCCTGTCTTTCCCTTTATTAATCAATTAGAAGACCAAAAAATTCAATAAAAAATCATATAAAAGGCTTATAAACATCACTCAGATCTTCTTCACCAGTCATTTGCTTTTGTTTAGTATAACTGGTTTTTCCATTAAAAGAAAATTAAATAAAATATGAGATGTTATTGTCGTGGCTTAAGAGGAGATTTGGGGATTATACTTCTTAGGAAAGTGATCTCCGTCTCCTTCCTGTTTGTTCCTGGCATCCCGGCACTGCGTCCCAGCTCAGGAACACGCAGCGACAGAGTCCCCAGTGGCTGGCTGCTGGGCGGATGCTGGCCACAGGCAGTGAGGAACAGCAGGGTCTCCGGAATCTTCTAAACCCCAGGGTACGGAGGGGCTCCTTCACATTGCAATTTCTAACAAGCTCTGTAGGAATTTCTGTAGCCCATCAAAGCGTGAGGACTAGAATTCCGAGCCATTAATGAATGACCAGTGACTCCAGATTCATTCTCTCAACCGTCAGGAGTGCACTTCAGGAACCAGCTACCCTTAGCTGTCCCACCTCACGCCACCCGTGTCGTAACCTTTGCAGATGCTGTTCCCCGCGTGGCGTGCCCTCCCCTACAATACGTCTTCTTTCTCCCTGCAAAGCTAATTGCTACCTGCCCAAATCCTGCATAGTCTTGAAAACAGTTAAATACCATTTCCACTCTTTCCTCTATGTAGCTTTTCTTTGGTCCTATCAGCCAGAAGTAATTTCTTCTGACGCTAAATTTCCATGTAATTTGTGCCTTATTTGCATCGTCGTCGCCTCTACCTTGCATCGCAGACAGGAAAACACAGGTTCCTCCCGCACTGGAGGGCAAGCTTCCCGAGGGGAGAATCCATATCGCACTCACCTTTGTGGGCACAGGACCTGGCACTCGATAGGTGCCCTATTATTCCGTGGAGAAGGAAACAAAGGAACAAAGGAAGGAGCGAGAGTGTGTGTCCTTTCTGATAACTTTTATAGTCCTGTGGTTTGCAAAAACAAGCTGAGCTTGCTCCACAGACCATTAACATTTCCATATACACACTCAGCCTGCTAATAAACGCACACGGAGGATTCTTAAAGGCCCGATAAGAAAGGGTTTATATCCTGGCTTTAGCATCTGTGGCATCTAAAACCTGAGAAGGCTATTCCTCGGAGGTGTCATTAGCTTTCTGTGTGCCTTCAAAGACTCAAAGACAATTTTCTGGACTCCTAAGAATGCCAGTTTCTTTCCAGCCCCTGCAAAATACATCTTAGCTACCACTAGAATCGTCATTTGCTTTCTATGCCTTCAAAAGCACCGTGAGAGACACAGCCCTGTGCTATTACTGGCACTGTTGGTTTCCCTGTGTAATATCAAAAGAGCCCTCCAAAGTGTCTGCGTGTGTGCAGTCTCAGTGTGTGTGAGCAGTGACGCTAAGATTGTTTTTTCTGGCAAAATGTCTTGCCCACAAAGCCAACCCAATTTTTATCTAATAGCGTCCCAGCGAAAGAATGTCTGGGAAGAAGCATCCACATAGCAACAGCCCTTATTCCATCCACACAAACAGAAAGAGAACAATGATGGCAATGCTCTCAAATCGGAAGAAATGTTAACATATGTGCTTGAACCTAACATACCTAGAATTTCACAGTGGGATCAAGACACAGTTTACATTTTCACCAAGTGACACCATTAGTCAGGGCACCGGCTCCCCAACTTCCTCTGAAACATTATTATCCTTTTACGAAAGAATTACAAACAGTCTCTAATTCACAAAGGTGCTGAGGAATACATTGTAAAGGTACAGTGTTTCTCGATGGAGATGCTCCTAGCATTTGAGGCAGGACAGTTCTCTGCTGGTGGGGGAAGGGGACTGTCCTACTCTCTGCTGGCTCTTTAGCATCCCTCACAATGCCAGTAGCACTCCCCAGTCCTTGTGGTCACCAGAAGTGCCCCCTCCCACACTGCCACCCACATTTCCAGTTAACCAGTTACTCCAAAGGGAGGTCAGTACTGCCGGCATATGGACAGAGGCACGCACACAGCTTAAAATCCAAATTGCTGCTACATATCATATGTTGCAGTATATACACACATACACACATACACACACTGTATATATATATATAACTTGAGAGAGAGAGAAGGGGCACGAGAGGAACGGAACTGATGTTTGCTCAGTATCAACTCTGGGCAAGCCAGACACCCAGAGCTTTCACACTATAATAAGTAGGTTTGGACACAGATTCAACTCAGAACATTTGCAAACACAGAATGTCTTTATTTTTCCTAACAACTGGTACCTTTGCTTTTTTGAGCCTCCCATGGCTCAAGGACAGAGAAATGGAGAGAGAAGACTTGACACAGCAAACGCGCGGCATTCCCAGCCCTCCCGGTCCGCACGGCCCAACGCCGCGCGCTTCGCGCTCTCATTCTGCGCGGGGATCCAGCCTTCTCTCAGCCCAGCTCTCCCCTCCTCTCCTCAAGGTCCTGCATGGTGCTCTTGATTCCCCTGAACCCAAGGCTGTGGGGTGGAGGGATGGGCATCTGCTCAAGGGTAAACTGAGGAAAACCATTGTTTCAAGTGATTGCTTCCCCTCATCATTTTATGCATACTTTATTTTATTTTAAATTCTCAATAGCCCCAAAAGATGCGTACTTCAATCCTCATTGTTAAGGTCAAGTACATCTTGCAAGTAGGGGAAACAAATCCTTTTCATGCCAAAGCCTGTGCTCCCTTCTCTTTCCACCTTTGCCTCTGCAATACCAGCTACAACCACTACCACTGAGAATAGTGATGAGAATTATAATAATGCCAAGGGGCGTCCCTGATAGGAAAGGACCTACAGCAAATTCATGTCTGATTGCCTGTTAAAAGGGGCAGCCTCAGTCAGCCAGAAGCTAGAGGGATAAGGGTGGTCTGTTTGATGGAATCAATTAGCCACCAGCAGCCTCTATTTGTGTAAAATAGAACCGGGAAGTGTTAAGATGCCATCTTCTCCTCTCAAGGGGCTTGCAAACTAGTGAGAAAATTAAGACTTTGAGAGATTGAACGTTATACAGTGTTAAGGCTTAAGCAGGGCTGACAGTCAAGGCATTTGGAAGGTTACCAAGGAGACTGAATGTCTTCTTAAACTCCTGTCCTACAAAAAAAAAAATTTCTAGAACATAATCATATAGCAAGCTTTTGATGATTCATTATAACATGTCCATTGCATACTAAATGTTTGTGGATGAATGAGTAAGCGAGGTAATGAAGAGCACCTTTGATGGAGAGGAAGAGTTAAATAGAAAAGAACAGCAGGTCTTTAGCACTAGATAAGCTACGGTAGCCCCTGCGCATTCTAGAGACTCGCCTGTATCCACGGGGAGAATTTCCCTCATAAACTGCACAGACCACACAGCCACATGGAGAGGTGCATGCCAAGCAGCACATTCTCCAGGCTCGGCCACTAGCTAAGTGAACCACGCCAGCCCCGGCCATCACACCTCTGGAGAATTGCAAAATAATGTGAGTTATGGAAATTCAAACATCTGAGAGTCAAAATGAAAAACAGCAAATCCAGTTGATGCCACATGATCTCAAATGTGTTTATGTTCATGTTTTATCAGCACTGGAATTTAAACAGAAACTTTTCAAAGGTCTCCTGAAGGATGTGCCGAGAAAGAGAACATGCAGGATCTGCTGGCTGTCGCCCCCTCCTGAAACACACCCCGGTACACGACCCGCTCCAGTTTGGGGGACACTGCCCTGGAGGAGAAGACTGAGCCGGCAGCTTGCCCATATGCACAGAGAAACCATTCCACGTGTGGACAATAAAAAAATCCATTCTTCCTGAATGTCTGAAAAAAAACATAACTGACATTCAGTAACATTTAAATTTCCACAGCACTAAAAGGATAAAAATACTGGATTTTCAAATCTGAATTTCTTTACTTGTACTTACACTCAAACGCTGGCTTTTTAAAATCACCAAAATGTCTTCTACTTAACCACAACCTTTCAAATTTTAATCAAATTAGCTAAGGTAACTCAATTCTCTTTTATCAATAAATATAACAAGTGCCTTAATCCCAGTATCAAATACTCATTGATTGTTTTGATGTGAAGTAGTAAACTGTAGGAAGGATCTCTGGAAAACATTATTTAATATGTCACCCTCGATTCATCTTATCTGGGTGACTCTAGTCCTGTGATATCTACTCTTTTTTTTTTTTTGAGACAGAGTCTCACTCTGCTGCCCGGACTAGAGTGCCGTGGCATCAGCCTTGCTCACAGCAACCTCAAACTCCTGGGCTCAAGCGATCCTCGTGCCTCAGCCTCCCAAGTAGCTGGGACTACAGGCATGCGCTACCATGCCCGGCTAATTTTTTCTATATACTTTTTAGTTGTCCAGTTAATTTCTTTCTATTTTTAGTAGAGACGGGATCTCACTCTTGCTCTGGCTGGTCTCGAACTCCTGAGCTCAAAGGATCCACCCGCCTCGGCCTCCCATAGTGCTAGGATTACAGGCAAGAGCCACCGTGCCTGGCCTGGTGATATCTACTGTTGTGAAACAAATCTAGCCAGTAAAATGACTACTACACACAACCATGATCTCTAAACCAAGTTCAAAAAGTGGGTTAACCACACAAGGGTGAGTACAAACAGTTCAGGTCAGTTTCTCGTTAATCCCATTGAACTCCATACATATTTTATTTGTTTATAAAACAAGGCACGCACTGTAATGAGAAGAAACAAGATTGAACATAGTCCTTAACTTTAAAAACTTGAGTACAAAAAAAAAAAATCTAGACAATCACAACAGATACCCTATAAAGAGGTCAGAGTACTCTGGAATTTACAAACCAAGTGTGACTAAGAAATACAAGGCTATGCATTCTAGTGAGATGTCTGGGAATGTGATCACCAAAATATCCCATCTGTAGTTAACTCACAGGGGTGGGGAACCTTTTCATGTTGGAAGGCTGTATTAATTTAGCTCTAATCAAATAAGGCCACATTCAGCAAACTTCAATTAGATATACTTAAAAATGTACATTATTTTGTAAAAATCTACTATATATACTATAGTATATATAGTATACTATATACTATAGTATATATAGTATACTATATACTTAATATATATACTTAATAATTTCAGAAAATAAAAACTATTTGTTAATTTTAAAGTTAACTAACCTTTTAATGGCTTTGTTGTGTCTGCTTTTTGTTGGAAAGCATTTGAATATTTGGTTGCAGCATGGAGGTCTACAGTTTCAGTTGATCCTCCAGATGGGTATCAGTCATTTGTGACCTTAAGGGCCTCTTGATTTGGGGTAGGTAGGAGAATGCAGATTCACAGTAATAAGTGGTTGAAAAGCAAGAAAGCATTTTTTAGACATGTCGCCAAAGGCATGGGTATTCTAACTGCATTTTTCCATATTTCAATTGGATCTTTCTTAGCTTAAAAAAGCGACTTTAAAATATCATCTACTGAGAGCTCAATCAATTCCATCTGTAGTTCTTTAGGTGCCTTGGTGATATCAACTAGGTAGGCTGAAAGGCTAATTTGAATGTGATGTCATGGTTTTCAAAGTCAGTGAAGCTTTCACTGTTTTCTCCAATTAATAAGTCTATAACAGCTGCGTATTCTTCAAATGATTCGCATATAGCATCCTGCTCATCAGTGACCTTTGTTAATGGGGAAAATGTTCATCTGAAATTTCCTTTTGAAGAAGTGTTTTGAAAAAAGACAGCTTTTTTCGAAATGCTTGGATTTTTTTTTTTTTGCCACATATCATATGTAGGCTTAATTCTACCTTGCAAAGAAATATTCAAGTTGTTTTGATTTGACATGACATCACACAGAAATGCTGCATTCCTATAGAAATCTTCTTTCAATAATTCACATTACTGTTTCTACTCTTCATAAAATTTAACAATCTGTTCTCGCAGAGATAAAATTTTGGCTAATACCTGTCCCTGCAATAGCCAACACACTTTAGAATGATTCAGCAAATCCACACTGAATACCTTCATCGTTCAACTTTAGCATGTTACGAAACTGATGATGCCTCGTTGCATTTGCACAAATATAATTAACAATACTTGTAACTTGTTGCAAAGTGTCACTTAAAATAGTAGCTTTAGCACAGAGATTTTGCTGATGCAAGATACAATGAAAAGAAATGAGAACATCTGGATCTGTTAATACTTTTTTAAATCTGTGCAACAAACCCTTCATGTTTTCCTGTCATGGAAGGTGCACTGTCTGTACACACATACTCACTAAATTTACCAAATTCAGTCCAATTTGACGACATTTATCTTGAAAGTTGTTGAAGATATTTATTTCCCATGTTCTATTCACAAGATTTCCCAAAGTAACTCTTCATAGCAAAGAAAATCTTCTGTTATGACCCGAATAAAGTATAAAACCTGTGCTGAGTCAGTAATATCAGTTGATTCATCCAAAGCAATTGAATAATGTATATTTTCCTTTTGAAGTATTGAATGAAGTTGTGCCATTAAGTTGAAGGCTAATTCATGCTGCTGATCAGTTATGGTTCTCCTTGAAAGAGGCAGATGTTTGTACCTTGAAACGGTATTGGGGTCTAAGCATCCTACAGCTTCGACAGTCTACTTCACTGAATGGCTTCCCTACTTCCCATGTATATAAGCTATTTTATAAGTTGCTTTAGTGGCATTATTTCCAGGTCTTATTGCTGCTTGAAAGAATTGTCTTTCCTTTTGCTTTTCATCTTTTAATTTCTGCAATACAACCATTTGTGCCTCTCCATCTAATTTAAAATACGTGTGGTCTTTGTATTATAATGCTGATGAGCACTGAATTTCTTTAATGTTGATATTGCAGTATCACAAAGCAAGAAAATCATCTTATCTTCACCAGAAACAGGACAATATTGCAATTCCCAATCCTCATAAAAAAATCTGTTTTCTTCCTTCAGCATTCTCTTGGTCTTCCTTGACATGATGGGCTTTTAAGCAAACAGAATTAAAAAATACTGTCGAGCTGTGCAACTATTCACAAATTCCACTTCAAACAGAAACACAGTGCACCGATGTCAAAAGCTGGTAACAGACTGGAGTACTCGAGCCCCAAAAACTCTTGCCAATCTGCCTTGTGTGGTTGTGGCACCAGTCAGGCAGGGCACATTAGAACTAAATCATGAGCACAGCAGCCATCAATTTAGCCCTTATGGCTTACTAATGTTCTAATTGTGCCGGTCAATCTGGCAGGATTATTTCATTGAAACTTACTTTAATCTTTGGTATTTTAAATACATTCATTTTAAAAATAAAATAAAAATATAAAAGATGAACAAAAATGTATTAATAAAATTAAAAGGATTTGTTCCGTAAAATCTGGATTCAGTCAAAAGGCTGCACTTACGGACCTAGAAAGCCACATGTAGCCTTAAGGCCACAGGTTCCCCACCCCTGCTCTAGAGGATGGGATTTAGGGTGATTTTTACTTCCTTTGCATTTGGGATATTATTTGGCCTCATTCATAGTAGGACTGTACCTTTTAGCGAAAACAATACAGTATTTAAAAAATAAAAAGTGACTAAAACAGTCCATTTTGCCTGTTGTCTTCCTCCATTTACTAACTATAATTTATTAATTATAAGAACCTTGAATTCTTACCCAAGGGATAGTGTCCCAAGAACAGAACAAAAGTAGCATGACTTCCAGGGCTTTCCTTTCCTTCTAAAGATAAATGCAGAGAATTGCTGCAAAATTTGGCTCAGTTCTGTAGGCAACTTTGACCCTTGGTGCTTTGATTAATCTCAAGTCATAAAAGCCGTGGCCAAGGCCTTCTGAAGGAGGTGATGGTTTTGTGTTAATATAAAATGGCCAAGAGGCGCTTGTAACCTGATAGAGGATGACGCGTGTTGTAAATATTAACAATAACACTAGTATCCATTTCTGGGAATGAACTTCTGTTCATCATTAAATGACAACAGAGTTTAAGATACTGCATCATCTATTATGCAATACCTCTGGGACCAAGTGATATTTTGAACAACCAAAAATGTTTAAGAGGAAGAACTTTCATTAAAGACTTAGGGACAACTGTGATAGAAACATAGAACGTCTCTGTCAGTCAGCGCTGCTCAGTGGCTCCCCCTGTGCCTTCAAGACCAAGTTCGAGCACCATAGCCTGGTTGATGAACCTGGCCCTAATGTTCTCAGCCTCATCCCCAGCACACTGCGTATGCGCCTTCCCTCCACAGCCCACGGGTCCAAACTGATCCTTCTCGCCTTAGTAACACTGCATAGGGTCTTCCCACTCCTGGATGCTCTCACTTCTCTCCCCTCCCTCTCTGTAGCTAACTCCTACTCCAGGCTCACGTCAAGCTTTTGACTACCTGGGTTCACTTTTCTATGAAAACTTTGATCTGTCCATGCCACCCTGCGAGAAACTCTCCAAGCCTTATTCATCCAGATGTCCCAGCATCCTGGGCTACACGCATAACAAGCAGACAGTACATGTTTTTGGAAAGAACGACCTACCCAGAAAGTTGCTCTCTGCTCCTCAAAAGAGCACCTGGCACCCTTCACACTCCCTAGAATGTTCTGGCACATTCTGGACTCATTGAGATCTGGAAGGCCATCACCATATAGCTTCTGGAATCACTAGTGACCGACACATAGTGGCTAGTACTTCATCAAATAGATGGAAGTGGTGAATTGCATCAAAGCCTCTTAGTGTGAATTTTATCCTTTCTTTCAATCTTACAATTTAATATCACTATTTAATCATAAAGTGAATTATCTTCCAAAATAATGAATGTTGACTACCTTTCTAAATAATAAAATATACTTTCTCAGCATATAAACCAATAGCTTTATTTTTATGCTAGAACTGATGTGAAATTACATATCATGAATTATTCATGCCATCCAATTTAATTCAATTATTTTTACTGAATTCATATCTAATCCATAAAAATGTTTAACTCAACCAAAAAAAAAACCATCTCTGCATCCTTGAATAATAGATTTCTCACAAAATTTCAGGAACGATAAGTGGATATTTGGTTTGAAATGGCAAGGCATGTTATAACTGTAATGATGAAAACGATTTTAACTATTTAACCATACATTCTGTTCTATTTACTGACTGATGTCTCATAAAGGGAAACTTATTTAATATCAAAGTAGAATCATAGGAGCAGGAAGTGAGTCCTAGCTCCAATTATAGCACTGAAGTCACTTTTAGATTTTCCATAAGATTCATACATATAGCAGGCAGTGTTCCCTCAAATGGGAGCAGATACCTTCCCAATTAAAAGCATAAATGTTGTCCTTATACAAAAAGAAATGTGATTTGCCCCAAAGAAATCATAAAGAGGAAAACCACCATTCCCTTCTCCTTAGTGGAAAGCACTTGGAGGCCCAGGCCACTAAAACATGCTCCACTCAACTGTCCTCTCACCTGCCAACCTCCTTGGAGTTGTCAGCACATTCAGCAATGGCTTTCCCACTTGTGTCCCCATCCACCTGTCCATCCCAAATCCTGGCACTGTCTGGGGTGATCTCAATGTCCCCAAAGAAGGCCTTGAAACCCTCTTGCGTCTGTGTTCCTTGATGTCTTCTGATCCTGTGGTCTGTACCAGCACTTGGCTTCCCCCAACCACAGCTGCAGCCCCACCCAAGTCAGAGCCCCTCTACCCCTGAGATGCCAGGGCTAGTGGCCTCAGCCCCATGGAACTCTCACTCCCCTCACACCTGCTCTGACTCCATCAAGACTTCCATTCCCTCAGTCCCACTCTGTTCTCTGGACCCACTTACATTGCTAAGCAGACCACACAGCACAATTCATCATTTAGATCAGGGGTCCCTAATCTACGGTGAGCTGTATAATTATTTCATTATATATTACAATGTAATAATAATAGAAATTAAGTGCACAATAAATGTAATGTGCTTGAATCATCCCCAAACCATGCTCCTCTCAGACCCCCCGACACCAGTCCGTGGAAAAATTATTTTCCATGAAAACGGTCCCTGATACCAAAAAGGTTGGGGACTGTGGAATTTTAAATCACCTTTTTTTTTTTTAGAATCCAGAAGTCTTTTAATTTTTTTCTTACAACTATTATGTCATGACTTGGTAGGGGGCAGGCCCCAGGGCTCAGGCTCCCCTCATCGTCCTCAAAAACCGTGCTTCTCTGCGGGGAGCATGCTGAGCCCAGGGACCTCCCTCCCTCTTTGGCTTCCTTCTTTTTCTGATCATTGTTCTTCGCGAGCATCAGGAGGCTCCCCTGGCACTTAGAATGCTCAAGATGCTGGATATGCGCGTCAATTCCTAGCAAGAAGCTTGGCCTTAACTTGTTCAGCTTGTGACGGCGCCAGCAGCGTGCTGAGGGCCTCTGCAGACCTTTGCAGCCTTGCCATGGCGACGGGTAGGGGTGCCCATTTGAACAGTGCCCTTCCTCTCACGTCAACAGTACCACCTCCCCATAGGTTCACACGTGAGTGGTGGCCAAACGTACAACTCCATGTTTTCTAAAAGGCCTAGAGTAGCAGATGCCTCTTCTCTCTCCCTCTGTGTTCGTCATTTTGGCGAATTACTGGAAGGCAGCAGTTCTGGCCAAGAGGCTTAAATCACTTTTAAATCACTCTTGCCCCACCGCCAACTTTCTTTTCCCTTTAAATTTCTGCCACACCTGCCTCACAAAATCCAACCCTGGATCGCTCCAAGCATTTATTTTTGCACTTTTACCCGCCTGCCAGGCACTGCATGAAGAAGTCGTGCAGTCGTTTAGGTTGGTTTCATGACACAGTCATGGTCTCTAGCCTCAGGCAGACACCAAGGGCTGCCCTGACGTCCTTCTGCAGCCCCCGACCAGCTCCCTCTCCCACTCCTCATGTCAACTATCTCAAACCTTCTCCATGCCCCTCAAGCTCTCACCCTGTCATTTCATCACTCACTCCCACCTAACAGAAAAATCTAGAAACCATCAAAAAGGTACAGTCTTAATTTCTTGCCTATCATCAACAAACGTATCTTTGTCAAGATCATCCACTCTGCCAAGTTCAAGGGACACGGGGCTGTCTTGTCTGTACCAACTTCAATGATATTCTTTTTAAGTGACTAACATTTATTGAGTTTTTCCAAAATGTTTGTCTTAATTTAATGCAAACTAAACCTTTTGTTTTGTTTTGTTTTTTGCACCTGTATTTCATGGGTTCACCTAAGATGTAATTAAATTTAAAAAACTTAATAACAAGTACGAATGACATAAAAGGTTTGGGAAACCCATCACATTAACAGCAGACTTCTCAGAGCAGACCTTATAAGCCAGAAGGGATTGGGGTCCCATTTTTAGTCTTCTTAACCAGAACAACTGCCAGCCAAACATTTTGTATCCTGCAAAAGTAAGTTCCATAAATGATGGCGAAATAAAAGACATTTCCAGACAAGCAAACACTAACGGAATTTGTGACTACTAGAACTGTCCTACAGGAAATGCTCAAAAGTGCATTATACATGGAACGGCACAATAGACACCCACCAGTATAAAAACACCAAAAAGTTAAAGCTCACAGCTCTTATGAAACAATAGCACAAAAGAGAAAACAAAACAATCAGGTGTCATCCAACATGATGAACAGAACAGCATCCTACATATCAATACTAACACTCAATGTGAACAGTCTGAATGCCCCACTTAAAGACATAGACTTGCTGAATGAATGAAAAAACACAACCCAAATATTTTCTGTCTCTAAGAAATACATCTAAACCACAAGGACTCACACTGACTGAAGGTAAAGGGATGGAAAAAATATTCCAGGAAAATGGAAATTTTTATATACTAATAACAGCAAAAGCAAGCAGGTTTAGCCATTCTCATATCAGATAAAATAGATTTTAAAGGCCGGGCACGGTGGCTTATGCCTGTAATCCTAGCTCTCTGGGAGGCCGAGGCGGGCGGATTGTTTGAGCTCAGGAGTTCGAGACCAGCCTGAGCAAGAGCGAGACCCCGTCTCTCCTAAAATAAAATAGAAAGAAATTAATTGGACAACTAAAAATACACAGAAAAAATTAGCCGGGCATGGTGGTGCATGCCTGTAGTCCCAGCTACTTGGGAGGCTGAGGCACGAGGATTGCTTGAGCCCAGGAGTCTGAAGTTGCTGTGAGCTAGGCTGACGCCACGGCACTCACTCTAGCCCGGGCAAAAAGAGTGAGACTCTGTCTCAAAAAAAAAAAAAAAAAAAATAGATTTTAAATCAACAATGGTAAAAAAAAAAAGACAAAGATGGTCATTACATAATGGTAAAGGGCACAATTCAACAGAAGACATTGTTATCCTAAATAAATATGCACCTAACACAGGAACACCCAGATACATAAAGCAAATGCTACAAGATCTAAGCAAAGAAAGAAACAGCAGCATATTAATTGCCAGGGACTTCAACACCCCACTGACAAAACTGGACAGATCACAGAAGCAGGAAATGAATAAAGAAACACTGGACTTAAATGGGACTCTAGAACAAATGAATCTAACAGAAATTTACAGAATATCCTACCCCAAAACTACTAAATATACAATTCTTCTCATCAGCATATGGGAGATTTTCCAAGATTGATCATATCTTAGGCCACAAAACAAGTCTCAGCAAATTCAAAAAAAACTGAAATCATACCATGTATCTTCTCAGACCACAGTGGAATAAAACTAGAAATCAATTCTAAGAGAAACACTCAAATCTACATAAAGTCATGTAATTTAAACAACCTGCTGTTGAACATCCTTGAATTAATAATGGAATTAAGATGAAAGTAAAAAAAATGCTCAAACTGAATGACAAAGGGGACACAAGCTTTCAAAATCTATGGGATAGAGCAGAAGCAGTCCTAAGAGGAAAGTTCATAGCCTTAAATGTCTACATCAAAAAGACAGAAAGATCACAATTTAACAACCTAATATCACATCTCAATGAACTAGAAAAAGAAGAAACCAAACCCAAAGCCAGCAGAAGAAAATAAATAACAAAACTCAAAGCAGAACTAAATGAAATGAAAACCAAAGGATCAATGAAACCAACAGTTGGTTCTTTGAAAAGATAAGCAAAATCAATAGACCATTAGCTAGATTAACCCGAAATAGAAGAGAAAGGACTCAAATAAGCTCAATCAGAAATGAAAAAGGAGGCATTACAACTGATACCACAGAAATACAAAATATCATCTGTGAATATGATGAAAACCACTACACAAACAAACTAGAAAACTTGGAGGAAGTGGATAAATTCCTGGAAATACACAAACTCCCAAGCCTGAATCAGGAAGAAATAAAAACCTTGAACAGACCAATACGAGCAGGAAGATTGAAGCAGTAATAGAAAAATCTCCCAAAAAACAGCAAAAAAGCCTCAGACCAGACAGATTCACGGGCAAATTCTACCAGACCTACAAAGAAAAACTGGTACCTATCCTACAGAAATTATTCCATAACATCAAGGAGGGAATCCTCCCAAACTCATTCTATGAAGCCAGTAACACCTTGATACCAAAACCAGGAAAGGACACAACAAAAAAGAAAACTACAGACCAATATCCCCTATGAACATTGATGCAAAGATCCTCAACAAAATACTAGCAAACTGAATTCAACAACACATCAAAAAGACAATTCAACACGATCCAGCTGGTTTCATCCGAGGGATGCAAGGATGGTTCAACATAGGCAAATCAATAAATGTGTTTTATCACATAAACAGAAGCAAAAACAAAGACCATAAGATCATCTCGATAGATGCAAGAAAAGCATTCAACAAAATCCAGCACCTGGCCGGGCGCAGTGGTTCACGTCTGTAATCCTAGCATTCTGGGAGCCTGTGGTGGGAGGATTGCTTGAGCTCAGGAGTTCGAGACCAGCCTGAGCAAGAGCGAGACCCCGTCTCTACTAAAAATAGAAAGAAATTAGCCAAACAACTAAAAATAGAAAAATTAGCCAGGCATGGTGGCACGTGCCTGTGGTCCCAGCTACCTAGGAGGCTGAGGCAGGAGAATCACTTGAGCCCAGGAGTCTGAGGTTGCTGTGAGCTAGGCTGACACTATGGCACTCTAGCCCAGGCAAGAGAGTGAGACTCTGTCTCAAAAAAAAAAAAAAAAAAAAAAAAAAAAAAAGGAAAGAAATCAATAAGATAGTCAGCAAGAGGGTGCCATGTAAAATTTCCATTATTTATGAATAACAATTCATAATGATTACATGAATTTGCCTATAAATACTAGTATTGCCTGCAGAGACTTTTGAAATTACCACCCCGAGTCACAGAGAGTTAAACTCAGGTAAGGTGATGACAACTTTGGATGAGTTGTAACTTTTGTCCAATGGGTTCTTAGTGCACATGGTTTTAGTAATAAATCATAATCTTTGTTATGTTCATTAGAAAAAGCAAATTCATGCCAAATACTTGTTACCTTTTCTTCAGTTTAAATTATCCAACATTTTAAAAATATCTTAAAATTCACTTTCCAAGCCTTTAAGTACCTTTGTTACTTTTCAACTTTTACAATTTTTTAAACTCAGAGAAAGTCCAGTGCTGAGGAAACTGAAAAGTCCCTGAATCTAATCATTGCTGTCTGCCTATCTGTCTTTTCAGGGCCTTTTTAAAATTTTTCTGGTTCTGGCCCTTTTGCATTTTACTTCTAAATCCATTTCCTGTACAAGTTTGTACTTCTTTGGGTCTTTGGAAAATGATTATGTTTGAATCAAGGTGTTAACCAGATAAGGCTCAATTCAAAGATAATTCAGCTTTCTTGAACACTCAAAAGGATGCAGC
This sequence comes from Propithecus perrieri, assembly GCA_963574695.1. Classification (NCBI taxonomy): domain Eukaryota; kingdom Metazoa; phylum Chordata; class Mammalia; order Primates; family Indriidae; genus Propithecus; species Propithecus perrieri. The sequence continues at coordinate 31,595 of CAUYRB010049923.1, forward strand.
AACTATATATCAGAATAATGGTTGCTCACTGATAGTCTTGGTCAGGAAGCACACCTGGTCTGCTGATTTTACGATGTCGATCCACAACTGGGTACTTCATTCTATAAAGAATTTGACTTTTCCTGAGGGAAAAGGCACTATTTTACTTTTGTTAATATAGTTTGACATAATATTATACACATAAACTAGTATTTTGTTCTCATAAGGTATTAAAAGGTATATAGTATCGTTTCAGGCTTAGTTGGGACAAAATCAAAGTGGATAATGTATTTAACAAAAAATTCAACAATCTTCCTTATCTACTTTTTCATTTACCTTTTCAGAAAACCCATAAAAGCTTTCTGTTTCTATACATGTTTCTTTATCTTTCCAGTTCCCTCACATTACTCCCCAGGGCAGCTTCTCAACTCCATACCTTGGGTATCATTGTTGATTTAAAATTTAAATATTCTAAGAAATTTTCTAATATATTTCCATTTTTTTGTTACTTCTCTAATGCATATGCCTAGATTTTTAGATGGCATAACCCATGTTCATTTGTACCTTTAAAGTATATTGAGAACCCAACCACTTCTTACCTACTTCATTGCTACCATCTTAGTCCACCACATCATCATTGCTCATCTGGATTATTGAAATTACTCCTAATATGTCTTATGTCTCCTTACTTTTATTATGCCTGCCCCTACCACAGTCACCAGTGTGATCCTTCTGAAAGATAATCCAGATCCTGTTATTCCTCTGCTGAAAACCCTCCAATGGTTTCCAGTTTCAGTCAAGTAAATACAGAAGTGCAGAGAATCACTTGCAATGCCCTCTATCATCTTGCTCATCTCTGACACCATCTACTCCTCCTCCTGTGTTCTCTCCAATCCACCGACAGTGATCTCTTTTATCTTAATCAAGCATGCCAGGCATGGTTCTATCACAAAATATTTTGCATTGCTATCCCCTCTGCCTGGTTATATATGCAGGCCTAATTCCACCACCTCTCTTGGATTTCTGTGCAAATATCAGTGAGGTCTTCCCAGATAAAACTAAGTAAAAGTAGAAGACTCATTGCATGTTCTACCCCTTCCTTGCTTTGTCTTTGCTGTGGTCTGAACGTGCCACCAAAATTCATGTGTTGAGACTTAATGGCCAATGTAATAGTATCAAGAGGTGGGGCACTTACGAGGTGATTAAATCATGAGGGCACAGCCTTCATGGATGGGATTAAGGCCCTTGTAAAAGGGTTTGAGGGAGTGGGCTCATGTTCTTCTGCTTTTTTGCCATGTGAGGACACAGAACACAAGGCATCACCATGGAAACAGACTGGACCTGCTGGTGCATTGATCTTGAACTTTCCAGCCTCCAGAATTGTGAGAATAAATTTCTGTTATTTATAAATTATCTAGTTTCAGGTATTTTGTTATAAGCAGCACAAATGGACTAAGACAGTCTTCATAGAATTTATCACAAAATGACATACTATATATTTACCTTTTTTTTTTTTTGATTCCCCCCACAGAATGTAAGCTCCATGAAATCAGAGTTATTTGTCTGTTATGTTCACTGCTATATCTACACTTAGAGGCAGTCAATTAATATTTATTAGGTAGATGGGTCAATATATAAATGCCTGTCATGCTAATAGTCTATGTATGTAATGGTAAAAGGCATTGGGCGAGATAGTGATGGGCGATGAGGAAGAGTCAGGTATGTTCCTTATAAAAGTCTAAACTAGTAGTGGCAGTGGGAGTCATATTTTTCCAAACTATGGACATGTTTTAATCTTCTGTATTTAGATGAGATATTTCAAATATACTAGGTTACTTATTTTGATCTTTACACAATTTCTAAAGGCTAGCTTTTTCGACCAAACTAGTTACCAAAATAACTCTAAACTATTCCTCTACTCATGTTTGTTTATATCAATTTAAAAAAGATCTGAATGGCACGTATGCTTTAGAAACTGCCAGGATATGAAAATCGGCTCACTGAGATGTCATTTAGCTATTTTTCCCAGCTCCTTATGAGAGTAAAATTGGGGCCTTTACAGTCACAAGAGAGAGAGATTCCTTGGAAAATAATTCCTGGCCCTGTGAAGTTACTGAGAGTCAAGAAATTATCTGGGTGGGATGGAGATGATGATGATGATGATAAAAATAGCAATTGCTTAATACATATAGTGCTTATTCTGTGCAGGTGCTGTTCTAAATGGTTACTGGTATCAATGTATTTAATCCTCACAATAACCCTGTGAAGTATACATTATTATTCACATTTTGCAAATGAGAAAGCTCAGGCAGAAAGAGGTTGAATAATTTGCCACAGTCATGCAGAAAACATAAAAAGCAGAGCTGGGATTTGAATGCTTGCTGCCAGAGCCTTCTCTCCTTTTATCTCTAAGCTGTATTGTACCAATCTCCGACCGAGGGAATAAGTAGAACTCCAAAGAGTGTATGTGCATGCTCATGTGTATGTGCACATTCATGTGCTTGTGTGTGTGCAAGGGTAAGCACACATGTAACGTGTCCGTATATGTGCACTTATATGGGACAGCTGGCAGTGGTGATGGCACTATGTTAACGACAAAAGTGATAGAGCTCTGGAGAGACTGGAGGTGAGGAAATAAATGCCACTTAACAGCTTTACATTCGCCACTTCACTGAATTAGTGAAGTAACAACCCTTACAAGAGAACATTATTGATCTCTTTTTTTATTAGATGAGATATTAGAAGATCAGAGAAACAAAAACCCCACCCTTGCATAAGGCCTGTCCAGGCAGAAACAGTGAGACTGGAAGGAAATCTTTGCTCCTTAGGGGTAGAGCTGACAGCCCTGCTGGAGGCACATAGGGAGCACCATTTATTTGGCTTCCATGTCAATATCCTCTGTAACCAGAGGCATCTGTCTGTTTTCTTTGTGGCTAGGACAGGACACCAGCCAAGAGAAGACACTGGATCAGTCTGGGACTGCGTAATCTGGGGGTAGGGCTGACAAACATTGCATGGAACATGTTTATACTAAAAAAAAATTGTCGTTATCTGAAATTTAAATTTACCTGGGAGTCCTGTGTTTCCATTTTTTTTTTTTTTTTTTTGCTAAATCTCACAACCCTACCTGGGGTTTCTTTATTCCTGTGAGGAGTGCTGAGCAGATCACAAGAACAGAGGCACTGCCTTGGACTTTGCAAATCCCTGTATGGATTCATCAACTGTTCATTTATTCACATACCCTGCTTAGAAACAATAACTTCCCAGCACTTACCAGGGCCAGGAAGCATGCTAGAATCAGAATGAGGCTCTGTGAATATTCACTCCTGGAACTCACTGTGTGTAATACAGTGGTTCTCAAATTTTAGTATACATTAAGATCACCTGAGAAGCTTGTTAAAAAAAATGCTGATTCTTAGTCTCGACCCCAGAGAGTATGATTTTAGGATCAGAATCCTGAGATTTGTGTTTTAAATGAACAGTTCAGGTAATTGATTTTGAAGTGGGAGCATACTTTGATATTGTCTTAGTCCATTTGCACTTCTGTAACAAAATACATTAGACTGCATCATTAGATTGCATAACTTATAAACAACAGAATTTACTGCTTGCAGTTCTGGAGGCTGGGAAGTTTAAGATTAAGGTGCCAGCAGATTTGGTTGTCTAGTGAGGCCCCATTCCTCATAGATGGTGCCTTCTTACTGTATTGTCTCATGGTGGACGAGGCAAGGAAGCTTGGTTGAAGATTTTTATAATAGTACTAATCCCATTCATGAGAGCGGAGCCTTCATGACTTAATCACTTCCCAAAGGCCCCACTTCTTAATACTACAACATGGGATATCGGGTTCCCACATATGAATTTGGGTGGGCGGGTGTGGGGGACACCAACATTCATACCATAGCAAATATGCACTTGTCTACTTGATGGAAAGAAACTTTATCCAGATATGACGTGTCAATAGGAGAAAGCTCTCAGACTTGAGATACTAGGACATTGTGTAATTTGAGTTCCTGTAAGGTGTTATTGCAGATTATAGAATATGACTGTGTTGAATATACACTCCTCTAAAACTGAAATTATCTTCTGATATGATATAGTTAGTGTACTAGTAAGCAGATATTGCTGTGTGTCTATTTGACTCTCCAAAAGTGAGAATTTTCCTCAGATTTCTGACGATAGCCTTAACTGAGGTGAAGTGTGGTATGCTTGTGAAGTATAATAGCTTATAATAACTTAGACCCGTTGAGCCACAGTCAGTTCTATATCAGGGTTATTTTTGAAAGCCTTGTTTCTGGAAGGAAAAGGGTCACTGTGTTTCATAGGGTTAAAAGCAGGACCTGTACCTACAGTTTTTCTAACCAATTCTATATTTCAGTATAATGTTTATGGTACTGATGTGGTATGTGCAGGCATTTCTGTATTAGTTGTTGAACACTCTGGCTCTTGAATCCTTTACAAAGTCAAGTCCAAGCAGCAAGCATTCTGGGAGGGAAGCCAACAACAAATTGTAGTAATCCAGCCTTGTTGTTACAAAGGCATGAATCAACAGCTCAGCATCTTGCTGAGACAGCAATCGTCTTAACCTTGTTATACTCTTGAGATGGTAATATGAGGTCTTATCAATATGGCTGATATGGCTCTCAAAGGAAAGCTGAGGGTCAAAAATGCTGAAATTTATCATGGAGAATATTGCTTTGTGGGATGTCCAGCTGTAGAATTGTGACTGCCTATTAAATCCTCTGTGAAGCAAGAAATATATGGTCCATTGCCTGTAGGATAACAGAAGGGGAAGGAGGTGGAATCAAAGTGAAATAAAACTGGTCAAATGAGATGAAAGTCTGATATCTTAATTTTCAGCCATAGGCATCAGATTTTGAGATTACCCCTTAGGCAGCTTTTGATTAAGTGTGGATAGTTCCACCTCCAGGCCATGGAAGATTAATGGCTTTCTGGGTGGCAGTATCTTAAGTGGTGAAATCTTTTCAAAGAGGTTTTTGTTTTTGTAATCAAGTGCAGGCTATGTTCATGTGAAAAGAAGCTCTAAGTTACCTAGACAATTAATGGCATTGAAACAAGTGTACAAAACAAGACTGCTGTGATCTATGGTGGCTATCTTTTATTTGAGCTTTAGATCTAGCACTTTCTTAGAAGTCAAACCAAGACTGATGCCAGGAAGACAGAGATTTCTTTAGGAATCATTATTAGTATTCAGTTCCAACCTCATGCCCTCTAGGAAGAAGGGCAATATGTAGAGTGTTCAAAAGCCAATCTTTTCCTTTGGGTAGATACCCAGTAGTGGGGTTGCTGGATGAAATGATAGGTCTACTTACAGTTACTTGAGGAATCTCCATACTGCTTTCCATAGTGGTTGTAATAGTTTACATCCTCAGTAACAGTGTTTTAGCTTTCCCTTTCCTCTGCATCTGTGCCAACATCCATTTTTTTTTTTTGACTTTTTAGTAATGGCGATTCTGACAGGGATAAGGTGGTATTTCATTATGGTTTTAATTTGCATTTCCCTGATAATTAGTGATGTTGAGCATTTTTTCGTAAGTTTGTTGGCCATTTGTTGATCTTCTTTTGAGAAAAAAATCTGTTCATGTCTTTTGTCCACTTTTTGATGGGGTTATTTGTTTTCTTCTTGCTGATTTATTTGAGTTCTTAGTAGATTCTGGATCTTAGCCTTTTGTCGTATGTATAGTTCGCAAATGTTTTTCTCCCATTCTGTGGGTTGTCTGTTTACTCTGTTGATTATTTCCTTTGCAGTGAAGAAACTTTTTAATTTAATTAACTCCTATTTATTTATTTATTTTTGTTGTTGCTGTATTTGCTTTTGGGGGCTTAGTCATAAATTCTTGCCTATGCCAATGTCAAGAGTAGTTTTTCCTACGTTATCTTCTGGAATTTTTATGGTTTCAGGTCTTACATTTAAGTCTTTGATACATCTTGAGTTAATTTTTGTATATGGCAAGAGATGGGATTAGTTTCATTCTTCTGCATGTGGCTATCCAGTTTCCCCAGCACCATTTATTGACTAGGGCATTCTTTTTCCAGTGTCTGCTTTCGTCTGCTTTGTTGAAAATTAGTTGGTTGTAGCTATATGGTTTTATTTCTGGGTTCTCTATTCTGTTCCATTGGTCTATGTATCTACCTTTATACCAGTACCATGCTGTTTTGGTTACTATAGCCTTGTGGTGTAATTTGAAGTCAGATAATGTTATGCTTCCACATTAGTTATTTTTGCTTAGGATTACTTTGGCTATTTGGACTATTTTTTGGTTCCATATGAAGTTTAGGATTATTTTTTCTAGATCTGTGAGAAATGATTTTGATATTTTGATGGGAATTGCATTGAATCTGTAAATCACTTTGGTCAGAATGGACATTTTAACAATGTTGATTCTTCCAGTCTATGAGCATGGGATGTTTTCCCATTCGTTTGTGTCATCTATGATTTCTTTCATTAGTGTTTTGTAGTTATAGAGACACTGAAAGTCCTGACTTCAACATGATATACTTCATCCATATAACAAGTAACACTTGTGCCCCCTAGATTTTCTTGAAGTAAATGTAAAAATAAATAAATAAAGCCCAGCTTTTGAAGTAAGAAAGACCTGGATGTGAATCATAGATTTGTCATTTCCACATTGTGAGGCCTTGAATAAGTTACTTAACTTCTCCATGTCTTGGTTTTATTATCTATGAAATGTAGGTAATATTAACACAAGTACTTGCCTCATAGCATTTTTGCAACGATGAAATAAGATAATTTATGCAGAATGTTTCTGTAGTGCTTGGCACATGGTATGCACTCTATAAATATTAGGAGTTGGGATTTTGAGAAACCCCCCAAATCTCACTCTTCTTTTCCATCCAGTTTCTGAACAGTTTGGGAAACTTATAAAAAGTAACGACAGAAGAAAAATATCACCCTATTACTTGTGGAGACAGGATGGAGAAGGCAGTTTAATTTCAGAGATAAATTGGCCTGCTAAATGCCCCCAGAATTAGATAGATTCACCCTTCCTGTCATAGGAACACTACCTGGGCCAGGTTTCCCATGGAAAGAAGAGAAAGTCCCTACAGAAAGTTCTTTTTCACAAAGCATGGCAGTACCAGGCTGAGTATGCATAGATATTCTTTACAAATTAACCAGTGGCATTACTTCCTATCACCAGGGCTCAAAAGATTAAAGGGTCAGGAGAGGTTAAGAGTGTGTCAGATAAAAGTCCTCCTCATGGAAATCAAGGCTGGGGAGAAGACGTTCCCATCCAACATAAGGTATTATCATCATAGTCATCATCAATAATTCATTTCCACTATGCTTTATTCCATTATTTAATTTGGTACTACCTTTATCTTTTCAAATCATACTATCACTGTACTCATTTTGTATTGCTGTTGTAACAAATTACTACAAACTTAGTGGCTGAAACAATACAAATGTATTCTCTTACAGCAATGAATAGGTCAGAAGTCCAAAATCAGTCTTACTAGGCTAAAATCGAGGTGCTCACAAGGCTGACTCTTATGGAGGTTCTGAAGGGAGAAATGTCTCCTCACCTTTCTCAACTTCCAGGGACCACCTACCTGTGGCCCCTTCCTTGTATCATTCCAGCTTCTTGGTCATCATCACATCTCCTATACCTGCCTTTGACCTTCTTGTCTCCCTCTTTTAAGGATCCCTGTGATTACATTGAGCCTACCTGTATAATCCACGATAATCTCCCATCTCAAGATTCTCAATTTAATCACATTTACTAAGTTCCTTTTACCATGTAAGGCAACACATTCACAGGTTCCAGGGATTATAATGTGAATGTCTTTGGGGAGCCATTGACAGTCTATCACATGACATTTTGATTGTCTGGGTTTGCCTTGTAGCTTTATTCATGTCATTGTGGACCGCATAATATTTCCTGAGTCAGATTGTAAATTCCTCAAGAGTAGACATAAGTCATCTAGGTTTTTGTATTTTTCCTTCTTTGTTATTTCACATGTTCAAAGCAAAACATCTGCTCATAATAGGCACTCAGTAAAGCCTGTTGATTTAAATTAGAAAGTCTTTAGTAAGGAGGTATGGATCTGGTCTACTTATCCCGGACAAACATAATCTTAGCTTTGACTTTTGATTCTACAAACATTTGGATTATGTAAGAAACAATGTATTTAGAGTGACAAGTTAGAATGTGACTTGTTTTCTAAAATTCTCACTGTTGGACAGAAGAAAGGCTTTGGGACAGTCAATTAAATGTTAAGATTTTCCAGAAATCCATAAGATTATTCCTGCCACACTCTCCTTCCTTCAAATAAAAAAGAGGAAATATTGCAATTCTTGGGAGTGGTTGTGAAAACTTACACTGCACAATTTAACCTGCTCTCCCCAGTAAACTTTGAAGGAAGGAGGATTATTACACAATGGAATTTGCTTCTGATTTTTGCTGCAATGACTGATAAGAAGTATACTGTAACTTGAAATGGATACAAATGCAAAATAATTCTAGCTCTCAGACATAGGAACATTTTGAACGCATGATTGTTCATTACTTATGGGTTGAATTAGAAAATTATGGAGACCGATATGTAATTTTAAGGTATTCAATTTAGGCTAATAGATATCTAAATGAACCATAGAATTAGCTTTAAAACATAGCCCTATTCACTACTCATAATTTTAAAGGTTAGTGATGCTCTATAGTCGCCTTGCATATAAGTTTTGTTATATTATTAAGACAAAAAGATTACCTTTTTTCTTAGCCCTGAAAATTTTCAATTGACATTTGTGCTTGACCTGTGCTGCCTTCAGATTTTCCCCCTCCTTTCTTGAACTCTCCTGCCTAGAATGGTGAAACCTGAATTGTATAATAGAACTGGAAAGGACCCTAGAAGCCATCTTGTCAATTTGGACATTTTATAAGCAAGAAGGTAGTTTTAGAGACATTAATTGACTTGCTTAAGTTCATATAGTTATTGATACAGCTTTATTAAAACTTGGGTCTCCTAACTCTCTCTAAAGATTGTTCCCCAACCTCTCCCCAATTTAGGTAAGATAATTTAAGAGTGGAGAGAAACAAGAAGCATAATTGAGTAGCAAAGCAAAGGAGGGTGGGATGATTCTGGAATACTATGGCTTGAGGGAGACATAGTTCTCACTCAGTCACCCACTTTCTGGAGCTTCTCAGATGGTAGAGCCAGAGGAAGAAAGATGGTCCTGCCCTGGGGGATGAAAACAAGGCCATAGATGAAGGTCTAATTCTGATAGAGACCAAGGTCACAAAGGCCTAGAGAAAAGATTATTTTTTAATAAAGGAAGGAGTAAAGAGATACTAGGAAATTGCAAAAAAAAAAAAAAAGGAAAGAAAAAGGAAAGGTCAGTATTGAAAGGTTAATAATAGGAAAAAGAGCCCTGGTGTGGTAGCACACACCTGTAATCCCAGCACTTTGGCAGGCCAAGGCAGGAGGACAGCTTAAGGCCAGGAGTTTGAGATCAGCCTGGGAAACATAGTAAGACTTCATCTCTATAAAAAATTTTAAAAAATTAAGTCATCCTTCTTTATGGCTGAGTAGTATACCATGGTGTACGTATACCACATGTTGTTAATCCTCTCATGAATTGCTGAGCATTTGGGTTGATTCCTCATCTTTGTAATTGTGAGTTGTGCTGCAATAAATATTCAAGTACAGGGTGTCTTTTTGATAAAATGACTTCTTTTCCTTTGGGTAAATACCCAGTAGTGGGAGAGGAAAGTAAAACTCAATGGAAATCAGCCAGGGGTATGGCAGGGAGGAGGGGATGGACGAAAACGTACCTGAAGGGTACAGTGAACAATATCTGGGTAATGGGCACTCTTGTAATCATGCCTCAAGCATTATAAAAGTGATCCATGTAACCAAAATTATTTGTACCCCATAATACTTTGAAATAATAACCCCCCCCCAAACTACAACAACACAAAAATTAGCTGGATGTGGTGTTGCACACCTATAGTTTTAGCTACTTGAGAGACTGAGGCAGGAGGATTGCTAGAGCCCAGGCATTTGAGGCTGCAGTGAGCTATGATCATGTCATGCCACTGCACTCTAGCCTGGGGGACAGAGCAAGAGCCTGTCTCTAAATATAATAACAACAATAATAATGATAATAGGAAAAGTATGTAAAATTGAAGTTAAAAGTACTAATCAAGATAGGAAAGAACATTTTGTCATTATAAAATGACAAAATGGACAATATATGTAGTACTGTATATGTACTAAAACACCAAACAACAGAAGCATCCAAAGACAACAAAACAGCTAGATATGAAAAGTAATATCTATTAGATATGCAAGCGTAAATTATAAACTACAATTATAATGGGAAACCTTAATATTCGTTTTTAAGTATTAGATAAAAATAAGGGAACGGCAAAATGATACCAATACATTTTCTTATGTACAGAGAGTAAGGTAAAAAGAAAGATTCAGAAATGTACATCCTTTGAATTGATAATATAAATTTATTTTCTATATCCATGGAAACTTTACAAAAATGGGTCATGTAATTGACCTCAAAAAAACGTAATAGAATTTAAAAAGCAAAAGATTTTATAGACTACTTTTTCTAACCATAATAAAATGGAACGAGATAATAAAATGGTGATCTTCTCACCCTGCCCACCTCTCTAATAGTAACTACTTGGAAATTAAGAATACACTCATGGTTATCCCATGGATTAAAGACAATATGAAAACTGAAATTACAAACCATCTAGAAAACAATAAAAAAGGATGAATATACAAACAGGACACAGAAAAAGCTTGGAGAGAAAATTTATACCCTTAAATTTCTTTGATAAGTGGTAAAGTATTAATAAAAGGGAAAGAGAATGGAACATATTTGAAAGCCTAAAGAAAATTATTGTTTCCCCTGCAAAATGAACATTACTAAAATTGATAGATAAGTATAGAACTAGAATAAAACAATTAGGGCTGAAGAAGTGAGAAAGGTGATTAAAGATATACCATTAAAAGGGTACTGTGAACACTTGTAAAGACATACCTCATTTTATTGCACTTTGTGGATATTATGTTTTTTACAAATTGAAGGTTTGTGGCAATCCTGCATCAAGAAAGTCTATTGGTGCAACTTTTTTCTGACAGCATGTGTTCTTTTTTGTATCTCTGTACTTTCGGTCATTTTTACAGTATTATAACATTTTTCGTTATTATTATATCTGTCATGATGGTCTGTCATCAGTGACCTTTGATGTTACTATGATAATTTTGGGGGGCGGAAAGCCATAAACCATGACCACATAATCAATAAATGTGTGTGTTCTGACCATCTCCCTCTCCTCAGGCCTTCCTGTTCCCTGAGACACAATAATATTGAAATTGGGCCAATTAATAACTGTACAATGGCTTCTAAATGTTCAAGTAAAAAGAGAAATCATACCTTTCTCATTTTAAATCAAAAGCTACAAATAATTATGTTTAGTGAGGAAGGCGTATACGAAGCTGAGATAGGCTAAAAACTAGGCCTCTTGCACCAATCAGTTAAGTTGTGAATGCAAAGGAAAAATTTTGAAGGAAATTAAATGTGCTATTCCGGTGAACACATGAATGATTTAAAAAAAAACAAACAAACAGCTTTATTGTTGATATGGAGAAAGTTTTAGTCATCTGGCTAAAAGATCAAACTAACCACAACATTCCCTTAAGCCAACACCTAATCCAGAGCAAGACCCTAACTCTCTTTAATTCTGTGAAGGCTGAGTGAGGTGAGGAAGTTGTAGAAGAAAAGTCTGAGGCTAGCAGAGGTCGGTTCATGAAGTTTAAGGAAAGAAGCCACCTCTATATCATAAAAATAAGATATAGAAAGAGCAAGTGCTGATGTAGAAGCTGCAGCAAGTTATCCAGAAGATCTGGCTAAGATCATTGATGAAGATGGCTGCACTAAACATCAGATTTTCAGTGTAGATAAGACAGCCTTCTATTGGAAAAAGGTGCCATGTAGGACTTTCATAGCTCGAGAGGAGAAGTCAATGCCTGGCTTCAAAGTTTCAAAGAACAGGCTGATTTTCTTATTAGAGGCTAATGCAGCTGATGAATTTAAATTGAAGCCAATGCTCATTTACCATTCTGAAAATCCTAGGGTCCTTAAAAATTATGCTAAATATATTCTGCTTGTGTTCTATAAATAGAACGGCAAAGCCTGGATGACAGCACATCTGTTTATAGCATGGTTTATTGAATATTTTAAGCCCACTGTTTAGACCTACTGCTCAGAAAAATAGATTCCTTTCAAAATATTACTGCTATTTTCAATATACCTAGTCACCCAAGAGCTCTGAAGGAGATGTACATAGAGATTGATGTTGTTTTCATGCCTGCTGACACAACATCCATTCTGCATAGATCAAGTAGTAATTTTGACTTTCAAGTCTTATTATTTAAGGAATACATTTTTGTAAGGCAATAGCTGCCATAGTGATTCCTCTGATGGATCTGGGCAAAGTGAATTGAAAATCTTCTGGAAAAAAATCGCCATTCTAGAGGCCAATAAGAACATTTTTGATTCATGGCAGGAGGTCAAAATATCAACATGAACAGAAGCCTGGAAGAAGTTGATTCCAACCCTCATAGATAACTTGGAGGAGTTGCTGTAGATGGGGTGGAAATAGCAAGAGAACTAGAATTAAAAGTGGAGGCTGAAGATGTGACTGAATGATTGCAATCTCATGACAAAACTGGAATGGATGAGGGGTTACTTCTTACGGATGGCAAAGAAGTGGTTCCTTGAGATGGAATCTACTCCTGGTGAAGATGCTGTGAACATTGTTGAAATGACAACAATGAATTTAGAATATTATATAAATTTAGTTGATAAAGCAGTGGAAGAGTTTGAGAGGGTTGACTTCAATTTTGAAAAAAGTTCTATTGTGGGCAAAATACTATTAAACAGCATTGCATGCTACAGAGAAATCTTTCATGAAAGGAAGAGTCCATAGATGGGATAAATTTGAACGTTGTCTTATTTTTAAGAAATTGCCCCAGACAGCCCAGCCTTCAGCAACCACCACCCCAATCAGTCAGCAGCCATCAACATTGAGGCAAGATCTTTCACCGGCAATAAGATTACAACTTACTGAAGGCTCAGATGATGGTAGCATTTTTTACTAAAAAAATTTTTTAATTAAGCTATATACATTGTCAAGATATAATGCTATCTCATACTTAATAGACTACATCATAGTGTAAACAGAACTTTTATATGCTTTGGGAAACCAAAATTTTATATGACTCACTTTATTGCAAGATTCACTTTATTGTGGTGGTCTGGATCTAAACCTACACTAACTCTGAGGTATGCCTGTACATTGCTAGTGGGAATATATAATGGTGCAGCTACCAGAAAACAGTTTGGTCATTCCTCAAAAAATTAATCAGAATTAACAAATGATCCAGCAGTACTATTCCTGAAAGAACTGAAGGCAAGGACTCAAACAGATTTTTGCACATCCACGTTAATAGCAGCACTGTTCACAATAGCCAGAAGGTATAACAACTGCCTGTCTTTCAGTTAGCTCTTGACATTTTTGTACTTTTGACATGCATTTCACTGCTACAAAATCACTTTTGTAAAGTTTTATTAACCTTTCTTTTTTCTTTAATTTTCTATATTTACTTTGGGAAAGATCTTGTGTAACCCAGTGGTTTATTGCTGAAGATCTCTGCATATGCATCCTTCATGTGAGATATACGTGATTGATGAATTCTTAATTCTGTATTTCTTATCCATCATGTGGCTATACTAAGCTGAGAATTCTCCTCACATCACTGGATGCGACAAGTCCAGCAAGTGACAGTTCTTGAGAAGGCATGACACTTGTGGGGCAGAAAGAATGAGTACAGCCTGTGTGTGATCAGGAAAGGGGAAAGGCTAAGTGCTGAGCAACTGCAGCCGAGGTGCCAGGGCTCGTGGTAAGGCACAGAATTCCTCAACAATGGCTCAGATTTATTCCTCATCACGGATGGTCCTCTATTTCCAGAATTTCCCAACTTCCCTAAAGTAGCATCACAAGGCAACTGAGGCTGAAAACGCTCTGATGAGTGAGATGAGATGCAGAGAAGTGAGGACCATTGCTGGGCGACATCACAGCCATCATTTTGCTTATGTGGGTATCTCTGCACGTTTGAGATCAAGATAAGTTTTGTGCACTGAAGAACAGAGTTAACTGGAGCTGAAGAAGTAGTTTATAAAGACCGTCTACTTGACTCGTAAGCAATCACATACAGATATTGTAAGAATTTTGGACAATAGTTTTAAAAAAACATGACTGTTAACATACCGGCAGGGGGCATAGGGAAAGTAAAGGCAAAAGAGACAATGCAAAATCAGGATGATCAAAAAGAAGACAGAATAATGGTCAAAAAACACATGAAAAAATGCTCAACATCTCTAATCATCAGAGAAATACATTAAGGTTTTTAATCCATTTTGAGTTGCTTTTTGTGAGAAATCGAGGTCCAGTTTTATTCTTCTGCATATGGTAATCCAATTTTCCCAGCACCATTTATGGAAAAGTGTGTCGTTTCCCCAGTGTATGTTCTGGTTAATGTGTGTAAAATGAATTGGCTGCAAATATGTGGCTTTTTCTGGGTTCTCTATTCTTTTCCATTTATCTGTGTGTCTGTTTTTATACCAGTACCATGCTGTTGTGGTTACTATAGTGTTGTAGTATAATTTTAAAGTCAGGTAATACAATGCCTCTCACTTTGTTCTTTTTGCTTAGGACTGCTTTTGCTATTTGTGCTATTTTTTTGGTTCCATATGAATTTCATCACCTCATTTATTAAACTTGAAAATTATTGATACCACATTGGATTATAAAGTTGGGAGAATACTAATCTATAGATATATTTTCAATTTAAAAAAAACCTTGGTCCTATTTAAAAATATTTTCTGATAACTGTACATTAACATGTTCTATACTAAATGTCATTACAAAATATGCATGACCTTTTAAAAATCAACTTTTATGTAATTATCTCAATTTCAGTGGCTTCTTCTCTGTGTTCTTTTGGATCTTTTAAATGCAGAGATGTAAAATACACTTCTTAAAAGATGAATTAATGTTCCAAGAATTTAATTTGGTCATATTAAATTTCTAAAATGATAATCCCTCAAATAAATTAGTTAATCAATACATGCACAAATAATCTTTCAGAAATACTTCATTGTGAAAAACATGGAAGAGTACCTCTACTGGGTTTAGTCAAATCCATGCTCTTATGTAATCTTTTTGCAAAATAAAGTTCATTTTTACTCTCTTTATCTATGCAATCCTTGTATTTATTGCCCAGTAGAAACCTTACCTAAAATAAACCACCTTCTTAGTTCAGAGAGTTCACTCTTTTGAATTCAGAAGGATTTCTTGTGAGGACAGAATCCATCCTCCAGTTAGATAAATTGATTAAATAAGCTGGCATGTTCAACATGGAGCAGAGGGACATCTAAGGAAGATTATGATACAGTTAGAGAGGTCCTCTAGCTCCCTTTTCAAAACCAGAGTTTAATGATCAAAAAAAAAAAAGAAAAAAAGAAAAATAAAGAAAGAAGAGAAATACCTATACCTATGTAAGTGTGAAAATCAGAAAAGCCTTCACTCCCTACCCCAAGCTTCTATGAATTTTTCCCTGTTCGGCCTACATTAAAGAACACCATCAAGAGGACCCCAAAACTTTTCTTCAAGAGAAAGCAGGAAGTATGTAGAGAAAAACCTAACAGAGCCTCTCTAAAATGTTTTTAATTGAAGATGAGAGAATAAAAGGCTCTGAGAGAATGGGGGACATTCCAATTTAAACATTTTTTCTATGGAACACAAGACAGCATCTGGGGAAGGCATGAAAATTGGCTGCTCATATCTCCTGCCACAGACAGCATGACTGATTGATAGCCCCAGCTTTTGCCTTTCAGGATCCATCACCACGTCCACACTGTGGTTACACATTCCAGCCAATGAGCAGGCACAAGAATGGTCCTAATGAAGCTCCATTCCTAAGAGACATGAGACACCACCTATTGGAGATTTTGGTTCAAGGGCTCCCTTTAAACCTGACTGAATCTGCTTTAGAATTGCAACCCTGTATGTGTCTCTTCCTATGTAGGTTTCCTTCCTTCCCCCCCCACCCCCCGCTCCTTCACTAATGAGAGACCTACCTAGTATCTGATGGCTCTTCCTGCCTTCTTTGGTTTCCTATTACTTTATCCTTCACAGTCATTTCTATATATTAATATCTTATACATATAATCTCATCTTTGTTTTCTTCTTCTAAGAAGATACAAGAGTTGTCCAAGAATATAGGCAAGAGGATAGGGATTTGGCACTGGCTCACTCACACCTAGCAGCCAAGAAAATGCCATTCTGATTGGTATGTGGTCACTGATAGTCTCTAGAAAAAAGTGATGACAAATTGCTGAAGAATTCACATGTTCATGGGTGACCTGAGAAAACATCCTGGCTTAAGGAACTGCCCCTAATATTTCAGGCATTTGAAAGACGGTGGGGGTTGGGGGTGCTGTGACTGTTACAAGGACAGCTGGCTTGACTCATTAGTCTTAAACAAAGTTAACGCCTGCTGTGGAACATTAACAGTTACAAGCTAAATATGAGGCTCTTTATCTCCTGTGAGAGAACAGACACAGTGGCCCAACGAGCTGAGAAACTGATAGGAAGAGTTCCAGAGATATTTACATGTAAAATGTAAATGCTCAGCCAAAGAAGATCTGTCATGTTAAGATCAGAGCTGTGGTTAGAAATTCCTGGGATCTTGAAATAAGAGACGAGTAAATGCTCATAGGGATGCTCTGAGGATGTTTTGCTTTTAGGATCACATTTGATCCCTCTGAGCTTGTACAGGTGACACATTCTTCCTTAGTAGAAATTATAACATACCCAGTGCCAGTAGATACTACAGATGCCTCACTCTCCTAAGTCAACAGGTGTTCCCGAAAGATTTTCCCACCTCCTTTCCTGACTGCAAGGCCAATAGCTAGAGTTAAATCCCAACATAACACTACCGAATATGTGCTGGGACTGATGATGGAGGAAAGGCATTATTCATTAAGAGAGCTACAAGAGTTAGCTGGCATATTTTTGTTGAAACCTGGGGAGTATGAATAGATTGAATTTTGAGAATGCCACAAAAAGAGGGTCAAAATGTAAGATTGGATTAAATATGAATTCATTGACTTAGGGGCATTTTTTGGCACACCTGGAAAGTAACCCAGTTAATGGATCAAACTCATTACTAGAGTAGCTCTTACAAGCTTAGAGAAAAAGATGTCTAAGATGAGTAAAGTAAAAAGAATAAAGAGGAGATATGCAAACCTAGCTAAACCACCAGAGGATTATATTTTACAGGGAGGCTCAGTGAGTGCACAAATCACCAAGGCCTTTAGGAATGTAGCAGTGACGGGGTATTAGCACCACTAAGAAGTTCAACAGCAGCAATTCTCCGAAGCCCAGAATGGACAGGAGGAGAGGCATTTACAGAGTGAGAATTGTTAATATTCAAGGTGTGATGAGGCCACAAAGCAATAGAAGTCTGGTGATGAGAGCTCGAACACCAGAAACCAGAAGAACACAAACACCATAAAGATAGACATACTTGACCCATAAGAAATTGTGGAAATGGTTCATAGAGCATGGATAGAAGTTTCTAAGAACAAAATAGTTGTGTAGCCAACAAGAATCTACTAAATATGTACAACCAGAAAGAGGTAAAAACTTACACAATTCACAATTGCAAAGATGTGGAAAGAACCCAAGTGTCCATCAATACATGAGTGGATTAATAAAATGTGGTATATGTATACCATGGAGTACTATTCAGCTTTAAGAAACAATGGTGATATAGCACCTCTTGTATATT